>JACXGM010000654.1:0-39547 GCA_016801145.1 Umbra pygmaea | reverse complement strand
TTGAGCTCATTTTTATTTATCATGCAATTAATTGAGTTATTGCATATTTTGACAGGCCTATACATGATACAGCCTACGCAATTGTAACCATGCACAATTACGCATCACTGAGCTAATGTCACATTGGCCAAAATCTATGTGGCAACAATTTGAGACCACATAACAATTTGAGATCCCCTGAACAGGGGCCAAGTCAAGAACGAGACCAGATTAAAGTTTTACGTGTCCTGCTTTGTCCAAACGTTTTTAATCATTTTTGAGATTTTCATTTACTTGCCGAAACAAAACGTGAAATTCTCAATAAAATTTGGGAGGAAAAAGAACACTAAAATTATACTTCAAAGACAATTCCTGGAATTCTACACACTGGGACATTCTGTCCTAGGACACTGGGACATTCTGTTCTAGGACACTGGGAAAATTCAGTTTTTCAGCTGAACTAACCAAATCTAAGGCATTCAAATAAACAAGTCCAATAATACTAAGTGTCAAACTGAGCGTGGACATCTACTTTAATACCAGTGGCGGTTTCTCTAGGAGGCCAAAGAAAGCCTGGCTTCCTCATAAAAATATAAAACATAATTTAAAATGTAAAATAAATTCACCATAGGAATTATAAATTTACGGTTGATTTTTAACAGATTTTGCAAAACAGCGCCACTCTGCCACTCTGCCACTGCATAGGTGGTGCAGTCCTGTCTATGCTCTGTCTAGTGGGCAGTAATATGTTAGAAACGCTCATAATTAAAAAATATATATATAACATTTTCAGCCAATTAGAGTGAGGCTAGGTTTGATCATCTCAACATTGAATGGTCAATTCATCATAAAGAAAAAACAAGGGAAGCCAAGTTTAACCTGGCTTCTCACCAATCACATGGGTCAGACACACGAGTGATCAGCTACATAGACAGTCAGCTAGCAGCTCTGGCAACAAGGGGAATTTTGTGGAACTGTAGCTAATGCAAGTGTTCGCCGAGTTTGATAACGCTGTAGTAGAGAACCTAGCAGCTACTACATTTATGTGTATGTCAAAGACAATTCAGAATGACAATTTCAGCATTTGATTAGTCTATTGATCATTATACTCTTCGACTTCAGGAATTCCTTTCAACAGTTATTATGTTATCATAAGGCAACATAGGCGCCGATACCGTGCGTGCTCCGGAGCTCGAGCCCCCTCGGAAAGTACTGAGCACCCACGTCGTGTGCCAGACTGCCAGTAGGCTACATTAATTTAACATTGCAGTTTTTGCTAAGACGAGCGGTGGCGTTGATTCTTAATTTCCCACAAAGCTGATCGCGGTTACGTGTCGGTTAAACTTTTAATCCCCAATCCTATCTGTATTTGTGAGAAGTGTCGCTGTCCTGAATTGAAAAATAGACTACTTTACGGCTTTATTATCAAGTTAATAGTCGTGTGTGCTCATGTCGGCCGCTGTCCATTTCCATGTTTCTGATTTCTGAAATGCAAAAATGTTTTGACTTCTTTATTATTTAAAGGGCGTGCACGCCTGTGAGCACCCACAGAGGAAAACATAAATTGGCGGCTATGTAAGGCAATATAAATATGATTTCCATACTAACCTTACTGGCTTCCTCTGTAAAAATTGCCACGCACCGCCACTGTTTAATACCCACATGACCGTCACTTTGTGCCAACCCCTTGGGCAGGTCTTTCCCAAACCTTGTAATGTACCTTCATCTATGATGTTAGCTGGTCATCCCTTTATGCTAATCACCTTGGCAGACCCTACCCCTAAAACTTTTGGGACTTTCCACGGTAAGACTTTATAATAAACATCATTAATAGTGTAGTTGGAGAGCCAATAGGGGGCACTCTTCCCTCTGGTTTAAAGATAATTCCCAATGCCCCAGGGCAGTGATGGGGACATCTGCCCTGCGTAGGGTGCGTCTTTTTTTTGGGTTACACACACAGACAATAAACTCTGCATTTATATAAATACTGATTATTTTTTCCAAATTTAATTTGAGGCAGTAATATATCAGTCCGGGCCAGTAAATTTTAGACAAACTGGCCAGAAAGGGCCAGTGAGAAAAAGTTAACATTGGGCCCTGTGTAGGATACACCACAACAAGGTAGGACATAACAACAATAAACACAATAATAAACACAAACAGGACAAAAAAATAACCATTTAGCCAAAATGCAAAATACAAAATTAAAAGGAAGTCAGACAGACAAAGTAGTTTAGTGTTGTTTGTTGATCAAAGTAGTTTAGTGTTGTTTGTTGATCAAAGTAGTTTAGTGTTGTTTGTTGATCAAAGTAGTTTAGTGTTGTTTGTCGATCAAAGTAGTTTAGTGTTGTTTGTTGATCAAAGTAGTTTAGTGTTGTTTGTTGATCAAAGTAGTTTAGTGTTGTTTGTCGATCAAAGTAGTTTAGTGTTGTTTGTCGATCAAAGTAGTTTAGTGTTGTTTGTCGATCAAAGTAGTTTAGTGTTGTTTGTCGATCAAAGAAGTTTAGTGTTGTTTGTCGATCTCGTAAGGATAACTGATATATAAGGATGAACTGTTTCACTTGCATTGAGAGCTCCTTTGACTGCATGTTGTGGGTTCACAGCAACAGCTTCCAAATACAAATGCCACACCTGGATTCACTACAGACCTTTTACCTGCTTAGTTGATGAGAAAATAATGAAGGAATAGTCCAAATCCAGGAAACAGCTTTTTAGCCAATTGTCCAATTACTTTTGGTCACTTGCAAAACGGGGGCTACATACCTAAAATCCTTCCTCGAATTTGGATGTGAATACCTCAAATTAAAGCTGAGAGATCGCAATTTTAGTACATAAAAACTGCTGGCAAAGACTTACTGATAAATAAGTCAAATACTGTAAGTCAGTGAGAAAAACACAGTGGCAATTTCCAGAGTAGTTCGGGACAACAGTAGTGTTACTGATCATGATATTTACTGTTGTAACTTACAGTTTAGTAGGTAGGCCTAATGATACATAATGGCTCCAGAATGTACCTTTTTACTAATTAGTTTCCATTTTCTTCCTCTTAATCATAATAACATTAGAGCGAGCATTGCAAATGTTGGTAGAAAGAATTTCACTGTACCTGCAATTATATTCTGAAACTCCTGTACATGTGACAAATAAACGTGAACTTTATTTCACTAGTTATCATCAAAATGACTAGTAAAAAGAATGTGCTGGTTAAATCTGGTCGAAACGAAAGTTGTCATTACTGGCATGAAATAATGCTATCTAGCTAGCCTGGTGATATTTAGCAGCCATATCTTCTTTCGCACTAAGTCAAATTCTGTAGTGTAAAGGGTAAAGGATTAAATCGATTTCTGAAAAGATTGTCTTACTCTGGGCATTAATCTGAGTACTCTCTATTATAATGTATGCGTCCAAGAGTTTTTTTTGCCTATAAAAGGAACCTGAACACTGTTTGCTTAAAATTAGAAGCAATAAGGTAATGCCGTTGAGGTCTGTTCCAGCCCAAATCAAGCACTGGGTGTGCTGATTATTTCGAATGAATATTACTCTACTTCCCAGCCCACACAACCGATCACAAATCAATATTGTCTCCTTGGAGGTCTGGAAACCTATGTCCTTTGAATGTGTTTTGAATGGAGTGGTGGCTAAATTTTGGGCATGGTAAGTGTTGTGTTGTGTTTGCCAAATTTATTTTCACACATTTTCTCTTTTATATATAGGTAGAACACTACAACAGGTGCTACATGTTGCTTTAGATAACCTTTCACTCATGGTTATGTGTTATTTTCCGGCCATCATTGTGCAATGTTGCATTAAGAATATAATATCCACAGGCAAAGCATTTGATTGGGTTGATATGTTGCAAGAGGTCACTGCTATTCCCCACCTCTTAAACTCATACAACATAAAGTTAATTTTCAAGGCCTGGTCTAAGATACTACATTCTGAGGTAACATGCAACACTTCTGCCAGAGATACTCTCCAACAATCACTGTAATAGGAATATATTGACTTGTCTAATGTGCAATGTAGTCATGTTGTCTCTGCAATATATTCATTTGTTCAGATCTGCACAGTCAGAAGCAGTTGATGACATTTACAGAAGAAAGCTTCTTGGTGAGAATTAGCTAGCTAGTTACTAACTCAGCAACAGTAGCTAGATGGCTAGCTTCTTGTAAACAACGTGTCTCCATAACTCTTGTGAAAGTGACTTAGTTCATTGTCTCTTTTCACATTATTATTATTCTTTTTGACATCAGAATGAATAGTACAGTATTTCAAACAGCCAAAGCTCAGTCTTTCCTCTATAGCTGCCCTGGGTAGTGAGTAGAGATGGCCAATGAGATTCAATAATAATCCCATCACTTGTCAGCTACCACCACGGGGGGTGGGGGGTGGCTCAGGATATTGTCAAAGGGAGCAAATATAACTGAAAATAAATTTTAAATAGGCACAGGCCACGTGGTACTGTGCTGTGCATGTCCCAGGTAAGCAGCAAATTTCCAGGCTCTGATCGATCCACCGCTTACTTCAGTCAAGGCTGGGTTTTATCCACTGTACACCCACTGGGCCAAGCTCTCGGTTTAGAAGCCTGTGGAGGAGGAAAGGGCCCTTTCATGGTGCATCTGAATGGAAAATTGGCAAGGAAAACCAATGTCAACTATTTTCTTGAGGGAGAAAAGCAGCATTCAATGCCACTGTGTGATCTTCAGCCAAGATAAGAGCAACCTTTCTGAAGTGACAATGCAGCACATGTGGTTTGTGTGTTCCACAACTGTGACAACACCCTTTTTAATAAACGCATTATTCAAATGATCAGTGATGGGATGATGGCAGTGGTAACCTGTCATCTTCTGTCTCGGCATATATCTACAAACACAACACAAGCTCCACCACATGTCACCAGTAGTAACATATCACTTTACTAATTCAGTCTGTGAAGCTGCTTGTGTTTTCCTGTTTTAAGATGGAGCTTTGCTCCAGCCTGATTCTATCATTCTCTGTGGAAGTGAGAGACCCACTGGAAATGGCGCGAACAGACGGTAACAGTCTGATTCTCAGAATGCATGGTAAGTACACTGCTCAAAAAAATAAAGGGAACACTAAGATAACACATCCTAGATCTGAATGAATGAACTAATCGTATGAAATACATTCGTCTTTACATAGTTGAATGTGCTGACAATAAAATCACACAAAAATTATCAATGGAAATCAAATTTATCAACCCATGGAGGTCTGGATATGGACATGAAAACCACACTACAGGCTGATCCAGCTTTGATGTAATGTAGTAGTCAAAAATAGTCAAAATGAGGCTCAGTAGTGTGCGTGGCCTCCACGTGCCCGTATGACCTCCTTACAATGCCTGGGCATGCTCCTGATGAGGTGGCGGATGGTCTCCTGAGGGATGTCTTCCCAGACCTGGACTAAAGCATCCGCCAAATCCTGGACAGTCTGTGGTGCAACGTGGCATTGGTGGATGGAGCGAGACATTATGTCCCAGATGTGCTCAATCGGATTCAGGTCTGGGGAACGGGCGGGCCAGTCCATAGCATCAATGCCTTCCTCTTGCAGGAACTGCTGACACACTCCAGCCAAATGAGGTCTGGCATTGTCTTGCATTAGGAGGAACCCAGGGCCAACTGCACCAGCATATGGTTTCACAAGGGGTCTGAGGATCTCATCTCGGTACCTAATGGCAGTCAGGCTACCTCTGGCAAGCACATGGAGGGCTGTGTGGCCCCCCAAAGAAATGCCACCCCACACCTTTACTGACCCACCACCAAACTGGTCATGCTAGAGGATGTTGCAGGCAGCAGATTGTTCTCCACGGCGTCTCCAGACTCTGTCACGTCTGTCACATGTGCTCAGTGTGAACCTGCTGAACCTGCTACCACTAGAGTGAAAGCACTGCCAGGATTCAAAAGTGACCAAACCATCAGCCAGGAAGCATAGGAACTAAGAAGTGGTCTATGGTCACCACCTGCAGAACCACTCCTTTTTTGGGGGTGTCTTGCTAATTGCCTATCATTTCCACCTGTTGTCTGTTTACATTTGCACAACAGCATGTGAAATTGATTGTCAATGAGTGTTTCTTCCTGAGTGGATAGTGTGATTTCACAGAAGTGTGATTGACTTGGAGTTACATTGTGTTGTTTAAGTGTTCCCTTTATTTTTTTGAGCAGTGTATATAAACCTTCTAGAGCGCCCAAATGCACCACCAGATGTATTTCAGGAGAGATTGTATAGGTGTATGTGTAATAAGATACTGTCTTTATGCAATTTTGACTTCTCTGGGCATACCCTCCGCACTGTTGCGACAAAATGCTCTGTGAGTAATTAATCTGGGTCATGGAAAATTTTGAATTTGAATGTCAAAGAACATTACTGTTTTACTGTACATCGAGTGAGAGGGTGTGTACAACTATTTTCAGCAAATGTGTACCTGAATCTGAGGACGCAGCTTCAGGTGGAACAGCAGGAAAATACATTTGGTAAGTCCTACAATTCATTGACTTTAATGGCTCCAATACATAAAATAGAAATGTTCATGGAAATCTGTGAAAAAACATTCATTCAAAAAGCCTATCTATAAAAGGTTAGGCCTACAGTAAAACGTAATGAAATGGACCTGAATGGGAGTGTAGTTGTTATTCACTTCAAACACTTTCTAATAGTCAGCTTCACACTGCTTTCCGTGCTTCTGTGAATATACACACCAGTACTGCCCATTTAAAAACGTATACATATTGTAGAAGTATATCATGAAAAATGTATTAAAGATGTTTAAGCAGAATAAAAAATATTGATGTTAAGTTGATTTCATTCTCACTAAACTGGCTTAATTATTAGTAAAATTGCTGGCTATGTTGGCCCTAATCTGCAATTATGTTTGTGTTGGTTAATCAAAACCAAAGGGCTAAATTATGTATCCTAAAAAATCTCCTAAATAATCCACTTCCTCATCTTAATCACAAAGGAATATTACATTCAAGTTTATAAGGAAGTGGTTATATAGCAGGTATCTGAGCTACCAAAATATATTTTTGATGTAACTCCCTTGTGTGACATAAGCATGCCTCTTCATGCAGACACAGATACACTTAAAAATAATATATCAACCTACAACAGTAAATTCCTTTCAGAGGATATGAGCCAAGTGTAGTGTTACCCACTCCCAGAGTGTGAGTAATTGTGAAGCCCACTGAAATGATAGCAGAACTCAGCACTAATGGAAGGGCTATCCATTCATAATTCAGTCCTGAAGCCAAAGTGCTGAGCCGCATCAGGGAAGCGCGAGTTATTGCTTAGCATGGGTTAACCTTTGCTCAGCATGGGCTAACCTTTGAGCGCGAATGACAGAAAACTGGTTGGTGTGCCTTCTCCTGCCCTCGTTTGTTTGTCGTCCTCTGTCACTCAGGCAGACAGAACTCAAACTCCCACAGCTGTGGTTTGGCCAGACGGTGGCCCAGCCAGGGTCGCGTGTATTGTGTCCCGGGAGCCATGCTGCGGATGAAATGACAGACACCATGGGCTCTCGTGTTGCCGCAGCAGCCAAGACCAAGGAAGGTGATTGGAGGAGAGAGGGCTGGCCAATGATATGCAGCCCTGTGATTTGGCATTTTTACGAGGAAGGAGAAAAGGAATGCAGTAGGGAGGTGGGGGCTCAGACGTACAGTGACCTGGAGATAACACATGGCAGGAAATTGATAGGTTTGATATCTGAACATGCACGCCTGAACTTGTGCTTTTGGGAGAAAGGGACACTGCATACTGCTACAGAAGAAAAGAGTGGGCTCAAGACAGACTGTTAAAAACCTGCACACACCTACTAGTTGGAATTTCAAATGTGATCTTTAAAACCATCTTAATTTCTTTTCAAAGCCTTGTCATCGACCTGCCTGGACTGGAGAGGTGAAAGTAATGCAGCGCAACTAACTCTCTGGTCCACCGTTGATAAAAACAAAAGTAAAATCTTATATCCATGTTAAATTTGCCATTATTTCTTATGAAATAAGGCCACCCTCGATCTAGGCTCATGTTGATAATGATCTTGTTCTCAGACACATCCTCCCATATTCGCAGAAGATCAAATGCAGCTTTTCTTCAAACATGGTCTTCCATAGCCTATACGAACACAGGCAGCGGAGTGATAACCACAGGCTCAATCTGTTAACTTGCAGAACCAATCCACTACACCCTTACACAGAGCCGCCCTAACCTCCCTGGGGCCTTAAGCTAAATTTTGCTAAGGGGCCTTCCTACCTGACCCATGAGCCATGTAAACCATTTGCCATTGTCACACAGTCACACCCCAGTGCTCCCACTAAAATCCACCCTCCTTTAAAACGATTTGCTCCATCTGTACGTGTAAGAATAATTTGACCTACAGAAGAGAATGGTTATAAACTAACAACATTTATTGAACAGAATATTATCTATAGAATTGTAAAATATGTAAACATAAACTAATAGACTATAGCTGCAGCTACATGTTTTAAAATAGTCAAATAAAACCTATACAGCTGTGTGATTAGCTTGGGCTATACAATGTAAACATGCCTATAGTCTATGGCTGCAGCTACGTCTTAAAACATTAAAATAAACCCTAGATAAACAGTCAATCTGGAAGAATTTGAGAAAATTACTGTATGTCACAGAATTAGTTAAACATGCACTATGTAACTTTTTTTGAAACCTACAAAAAAATGCCAAAACAATCTTTTCTGACTAGTAAACAGTAGGAACACGTATATTGGATCCAGGGATGGAAAACGTCAGCTTAATTAATACAAAATATAGAAAATAGTTGAATTTGTTTTAATGGAAAAAATAATAATTTGTATTTTCAGAAATAGGTAATATTGTCCCTGTATTATTCCTGTGTTCAGTAAAAACATGTATATATAAAGAAATATTTAAAGAAATCGACATAAAATTTGGCCTGACAGGACAGATGAATGAGGAGTTTCATACACAGCTTTAAGCAGTCATTTACACAAATGCACTTCTACCATACAATAATAAATGTTACAGTGTTAAAACATTAGAATTTTCGAATTAAACTCTTACCATCAAAATATTACTCTCATTCACTTTCTTGAGGCAAAATCATCCGTGATGTCATCATAGGACATATGTTTCCCCACGTCATGATTTATGCCCTTGATGGCCAGACCAGTCAAACGTTCCTGTGATATAAAAAGACCTTAGATAGCTTTTCATAACTGTAATTTTGAAAGCTTCTCTCCACCGATGCTATTGTTACTTGTAGGTTGACTGTTCAATTAGGGTCTGAGCTGATTGTATCTGATGCTGGCTGTACTGATTTGTGTTAGTACTGGCTGAGGCTGGTTGTGGATCAACTGAGTCTGTGCTTGTACTGGCTGATAATCCAGCATCTCCTCTAGTGACAAATTTAAGCACAATACTATTATTAATTTCATCAGCAGCCTCAGGCCCATTCAAACTGGCTCCCCCAGATTGCCATTTATACATTTTCAAATATGAAATACTATTTATACTCTGGTTTGGCTGAGTACTTGATGGCTATGATGTACTGAGAGACGTGCATCCATATTGCCCTAGCATGTCCAGCTAATCAACATTTAAAATTCAATATATTAATCAATTGTCAATTTAGATCCATCGATTTCCATCTTGCATTAGTCCAGAGTTGTAACTAATCCTTGACTGAGAGATGAGATAATCATTGTATTGTTTTAAATTATGTGCGCCTGAGGAGTGCCAACATACCCATATATATTTTCAGAAATGGTCCCCGCAGAGGTTGCTGCTGGAAACCAAAAGTTTATTTTCGTAGACACGCATATGAACGCATGTTCACGCGTTATCTTTTCCGAGCTGCAGTTTATAAACACTGTTGTTCGTTGGTGCTTATCAAACGTAATAGTTGTATTTCACTTTCACTTTTGCCAGCACAAAGTTACAGGACACAGTCCTGAATGTGGCTGACAAGCAAGCAAGGTACACAGACAGACCAAGAGATGGACTGCCCAGCTATAGCTGCTAACCGTTAGCAAGACAGATGGAGTAGAAAGTAAAGTAGCATCAATGTAAAGTTACTGTTTTCTGATTTCAAACTTGGAGAGGGGAGAGAAAATAAGTTTACCTGATTGCTGCTACCGCAGTTCACTCTCTTTACATTTTTTTCTCTTTTCATGACCAGAAGGATAGTTCCACTTCATCCTCTCAATGTAGTTGAAAACGTTGATGCTATGATCATTTCGCAAAAGATTCATTTATTTTGAAAGACTCTTTTTACTGCCTTGACTTTATATCTCCTCTCTCCTATGTCTAAAATTAAGGCCAACTTCTAAACTAAGGTGTTCCAGTCTCATTTGTGCTGTGCACGATAACCTGGCGACGAGGTTATGCTGATAGTAATGACAGAGCAATAATTTGTCTTACTCCCTGCCTCTTTCATCCCTGGCATTGTGTTCAATAAATTTAAGCATCTGGTGACATAAACCCTATGTTTAGCCAGGAGGGCTTACAGTATGCTAGGAGCTGCAGCATGGCATTCCATGAGGTACGTAGCTAAGTTGAAAAATATACAATATTGTTGAAACTACAGTAGGTGCATGACTGGACACATGATATTTAGTTGTGGTAATTCAGTGTCTAGTCTGGTGTTGTGTTCTTCTGGAATATTGGCTTTGCCAGCACTGTAGAAATTATCCAATTAGTTTAGAAACTCCAGTTTAATGACTGATTTAATGTGGCCTGAATTAGAAAGAGTTCGAGTGAGGATGGGCTTGAGGGGTAATCGAATCTCCAGGATGCCATATATCCTAACAGGGTTCCCAGCTAGTAAAACAGACCCAAAATATCACAGATCCACCACCATACCTTACAGTGGGGAATATTTATTCTGCATGACCATGGCTCTTTTTACAACAAACCCACCTCTGGTGTTAGTTGCCAAAAGTTGTGATTTATCAAATGATTCCACAACTTTTTTTTACAAAGAATGTTAGCAATTCACTCTTGATAAATATCACTATTTCTTAGTGTCAGTGCTCGTGCACAACCTTAGCGAGTTGCATTTCACTACACCCCTAATTACCCATATATTGTCAAAATTATCCCTTTTGACCAGAAGAAAATGATCATCTGAGATTGACACATGTATAGCTTGCCATAGTGTAACATGTTGAGTGCATGCTAAAATTATTTATTTTGCTCACTTTCTTAAATGATTAATAAAATCTTTGCTAAAGAGTAGACAAATGTCTTTAGCATTGGAAAATATGCTGTTCAAATGGGTATATTCAACAGTCAACAATAGGGCATCCAATAATCACAATCACATGCCATTTGCATTTACATATCACCTGTCATGTACGGTAAATTGTGAATGGAAGGCTGTTATGGTTACATACTATTATGGGATGGTGCTTTTATGTTGATCTGTGTGCCATCTATTCCTCCCTGACCATTTTTAGGAACAGGTATTAGAAACAACCCCGTCTTGACTATCCATGTGAGCAATATCAACAGTAGTGTATGAAAAATGTAAGGCACATTTATCTGTTCACTCTTTCTGGGAGATAAGATCCTATTGAAAAGTGCCTGTACCACCAACCCTAAGAGGAATTCATTATCTTTGCCTCTCTAAATAACAATTTTTCAACACCAAAACCACAAAAAAACATCAGCTCAGACACATACTTACTATTAAAATAATGTTCCCATATCTGTAAAAATGCATCCTCTGAAATGAGCATATTGCACGTTTTCCAGTTCAAGTCTTCCATTCAATATACCGGGTTCTCAGTCTATTATAATAATTAAACGATAGATTTACAAATCTATAATTTAACAAGTTACTGTAATTCACATGATTAATATTATTCCAAATTAATTAATCAAATTACTGTAACCTAAAGGAACTTTGCACTGTGTCAATTCACAGTGAAAATCACTAAATACACTTTCCACTGTTTCCCTTATTCAACCACTGGTCTTTGTCCCTTTGCATGACCATTGCTATGCATAGTTTCCCTATAGCAATCCTTTATTTTGAAAATCCCAGATTTTGCACCAGAATTTTTGCATGCATAGTGTATATACAGATTTTTGTGTACGCACGCTTAATAAATGAGCACCAAAGTTGTTATACTTGTGGTTTGGTGACAGCAAAGTCTTTGTCTGAGCAACCCTTCCAAAAAACATGTTGCCACTGAGGTGGCATCTAAGTATAGTTTTGGAGACCAAGATTTTACTAACTTCTGCAATTCTCTGTGACGCTTGTATTTTTCTGTCATTTGAACCATCCGTCTTACTGTATGTGGAAGCAAAATCCATGTGTCCACATCCAGGCAACTTCGGTTTCATTCACTTTTTTTATGAACGGTTCCGGTCTATTTTCAGGCATGTAAGTATATTTTAATAGTAATTGCCAACAACCTTTTGACTCACTTCATTTGTATGTTCTCTGGCCATTAATGAATAACTATGCAATTAGTTATTCAAGTTAGTCTGTGTGTCACCTCATATTATTAACCCAGAGCAACAGAATGTCTTGGTTAACCAAACACTCTTCTTAACTGCAAAATACAGTACAAACGTTTCGAGCAACCTAGAGTTTAAACAATAATCTTTATTTTTTTTGTCTTCTGTATTAGTGTTTTAGTAGAAAATAAAAAAAAATAGATTTCTAAACATGCATTTAAAAATTACAATGTTACAGAGAATTATTTATATTTTGTTAAAGAAAGTAACAGATTAAGTAATAGACCACTTTTTAGATAAAAACCTGGTTAACTTGTAGGTATATACTGTATGCCAAGGCATGTTAAAACAAATACGGTATAACAAACACATGACAATGATCAATGAGATAATGCGTTAATAGAAAACTGCACAAATCTTTCGCTACATAGAATTGATGCAATTTTAAAGGCAAAGGGTGGTCACATTAAATATTGATTTGAGTTTTAGTTTTTTTAGGGTTTACTGCTCTATAGTATTTGTTCAAGAGCAACTTACAGTACAGGGACATCCCCCTGGAGCAACTTAGGGTGAAGTGCCTTGCTCCAGGACACACTGACATTTGGCACAGTCAGGAATAGAACCTGCAACCTTCCAACTACATGTATGACTCCCTAACCAATGAGCCATCTGATACCCCAGTTTTTTTGTGATGATTTATTTTCTTTGTACAATTTGAATTCAAGATTAGCTTAATATAAACAAAAATTATATTTTTTTACAGCCTGATATTTTTATGTTAAAAATTTGTTAATTTTAGCAACAGCCCATGGATTCTAAAAATAAAGCATAGTGGGAACAGGCTCAAAGAGTAGAATACAATTAAATGCTTTCCATCGTGTGGTTCTATTAATCCTAATTAGTTCTAGGAGATAGGCCTGTGCTTCAATATTATCCCAGACAAGTCAATCCTCATCTACTTAAATGAGCTGCAGAAACAGGCAGCAGCGGTCAGTACCTATCAAAAGTATTCCAAGGAAGGAAAAGCAGTGAACCGGCGACAGGTTCATGGGCAACGAAGGCTTACTGATTCACATGGGGAGCGAAGGCTGGCCCGTGTGGTCCAATCCAAAAGGTTGGATTGGAGCACTACCAGTGCAGAGCTTGCTCAGGAATGGCAGCAGGCAGGTGGGAGTGCATTTGAACACACAGTGAGGAGAAGACTTTTGGGAGGAAGGCCTGCTGTCAAGAAGGGCAGCAAAGAAGCCACTTCCCTCCAGGAAAAACATCAGGGACAGACTGAAAAAAGACTGCCTGCAAAAGGTACAGGGATTGGAATGCTGAGGACTGGGGTGAAGTCACTTGTCCGGAGAAGACAAGGTGAGCGCTTTCATCAGTCCTGTGTCATGCCAACAGTAAAGCATCCTGAGACCATTCATGTGCAGTATTGCTTCTCAGCCAATGGGAGTGTGCTCACTCACAATTTTTCCAAAGATCACAGCTATGAATAAAGAATGGTACCAACACATCCTCAGAGAGCAACTTCTCCCAACCAGCTTGGTGACGACCAATGCCTTTTCCAGCACCTTGCCATAAGGCAAAATTGATAACCAAGTGGCTCGGGGAACAAAACATCAAAGATTTGGGTCCATGGCCAGGAAACTCCGCAGACCTTAATCCCATTGAGAACTTGTGGTTGATCCTCCAGAGGTGGGTGGACAAACAAAAACCCACAAATTCTGACAAATTCCAAGCATTGATCATGCAAGAATGGCCTGTCATCAGTCACGATGTGGCCCAGAAGTTAATTGAAAGCATGCCAGGGTGGATTGCAAGGGTCTTGAAAAAGCAGGGTCAACACTGTAAATATTGACTCTGCATAAACGTAATGTAATTGTCAATAAAAGCCTTTGACACTTATGGAATGCTTGTAATTATACTTCAGTGTACGATAGTAACTACTGACAAAAAGATCTAAGAACACTGAATCAGCTGAAGCAGCATACTTTGTGGAGACCAATACTCAGGGCCCATTAGGCAAAATTAGGCAGCCGCCTGGTGCGGCACGAAGTTGAAGCGCCATTTTGAAAATTGGCTACCGCCCTCCGGTGCGCACCCCTGATTGGTGTAGCTGCAGTTCCCTTCCCGCCCTTAAATTAGGACACCATTGGGAAAACGTTCTAATATCAACACAAGCGTTGCATTCAGGGTTAGTTTGTATGTATGATTTTGATGTTGTCGCCCCTCCTCTTTTGCTCGCCCAAGGTGCCAGTCATTCGCAACGCTGTTTTTATTTAAATGAATGGAGCTGTCAGGAAGGACAGGCAAGTCAACTTGTGAATAAAAGGTAAGTGTTGATCATACGCACCTTGTGTCACAGTTTGTGTAGGAAAGAGGCAGATCAAATGGAGGTCGTAGGCTACTAATTATTTTGATTAAACAAATGAAACACTATGGTACACTTAAGTATTATTCCATCAAGTCAATAAAATTACGTTAGTATGTAATATATTTGTTTCATTACTTTATATTAATGTAATGAATATATACATGTGGTATATGCATGAGAATTAAAAAATAAAATGGATTACAAAGAAAATTGATAATTCGCGATGAATGCTATTAACTGGCTCCACTGTTCTTAAATTTACGAATCTCACCCTTTCCCCCCTCTGTCTTTTAGGTGTTTTGATTACAGGACACCATGGACATCTTAGCTACGACTATGAGAAAACATCGCTGACTGACTGCAGAAAAATTAGGCCACTTTACGCGGCTGAAGACTAAATGAGTTCTGAAATATGTATAAAAGTTGTCATATTGGACAATTAAATTCAAAAATAAATAATTTGTTAATCTGTAAATATGCCTAAAGTAATTTGTTAAAGCTACATTATGTAGTTTTTGTTGATTCTTAACAATAAACCCTTTGTTCTTTCAAAACTATGTGCTCATTCATGTGGAATTACTTTCACCAACTAATCAAAGTATTCTCGTAAGAGTAGAATCTTCCATGCAGAAAACATATGAGGAAGTTGCTAAAATTGTGGCAGCCATGTTATGCCTCCATCTTTAAATTACATTAGCAAAAGAGGGACATACCTGGAAATTCAAGGTCTGCCTTTCGCGCTTCTACACTCAGTGGCACCGTGACGAATGCCAGGGGGAGATTACTCAGGACTGCCAGCAGATTTGAAAGCCTGTTCAAGATGGAGGATCGTGCCTATTCTCCTGGCCCTAGCTATACAGTCTGCAAGAACCATGCGCCTGGCAACACAATATTATGCTGGCAACATGAACTCGGATTTTCCATTTCAAAATAATAGTCCTCGTAATTCATTACACTAATCATTTTTTATTCATTGCATAGGTGGTGTCCATGTTCACGTGTTGCTAAAAATTAGTATTTTGTTGGATAAAACAGACTCTAGCGAATATTTTTTAAATGTAATCGTGTTTTCACATGAGACACTGACAATATATTTAATTAAATTGTGTGCACATCAATACAATAGCGTTTGGTTACCATTTACTAGCTATATAATGAATTAACAATGATTATTGCAATTAATTAAAACGAGCGCTGTTGTTTTAAAAAAAATAAATCAGAGTTTGCAGTTGCTGGCATAATAGCGGAATGGGCTAAAAAGTAACATTCAGTTGGTTGTCATATACAATTTCACCACTAGATGGGAGCAATACTTACACAATGTAGCTTTAATAATTCTTATTTCACATGAATATTCCCTAACAACGCATTGGTTCCGACACTGATAAATGTATCTGGGAGAGGGGTTGGGGGGCAGCATTTTTTTGTCTTGCCTAAGGCGGCCGAATGTCCAGACCCGGTCCTGCCAATATTTGTCACATTCTCTAAATGTTGACCATGACTGTATAGTTAATCACACAGCTAATCACACAGCTGTCTAGGTTTTATTTTACTATTTTAAGACATAGCTGCAGTCATAGCCAGTTTGCTTATGTTTACATTATTATCTTACAATTCTATTGACATTTTTGTATACAGTAAATATTGTTAATTTTACCTCATTCTGTTCTGTATAGTTCTACTTATTTTTAGAAGGACAGATGGGGCAATCTCTTTCAGAGTAAGGATTGTAGTGTGAGCACTGGGGTGTCAGGTGTAGAGCCGGCGCCAGCCGAGCGCTGAAAAGGGGGCCTCTGAAATACTGAGAGGGGGCGATCACATTAACGCACATAATGCACATGTCCCCACCCCTTTTTCCAGGGTCAATATTATCCCCAACACTGTTTAAAACATATTCGCGGCACGGATTTACTAATGGGCTAATAAATAAAACATATCCAGTTAACTAGCAGAGCATTAATTTTGTACATTTGTCAAATGTGCTAGTTGCCACTGCGATCAGTGGCGCAGATACAGTGTTGTCTTGTGGCTCGCGCAGTCTTCACACAGGCGCGCGCTTCAATCCATTGTGGAGACTGCGCTTGAGCCTTTCGTTCTGGTGAAATCACTAAACAAAATGTGCAAAACAGATACACACACACGCACACACACACACACACACGCAGTATAGATTCCAATTACACTTTTGGGGAACAGTGAAGAATCATGTTTTTGTGAAAATTCTATGAAAGTATTGAACAACATTCAACATTATTAACTTTTTCTTAAGGACCAAAAACACCAAGCCCTATAACATGTTTCTATGAAAGTGGAAAGTTCACAACAGAAAAACAGTATTTGTAACAAAGGTAAGTACTTAACAGAAATTCGGAAGCATCAATGAAACAAAACAACACAAAAAAACATTTCACTGTATAGCACCCATTGCCTAACTTCTGAATTAAAAAATATTTAGCTCTATAACTTTATCTAAATTAGATTGTTTTTTTGTGGGTAGTTAGTCCACTATTATTATTATATCTTGCTCACTGAACTATAGCAGCAGTAAAGAACAAACTGTTGCTGAAGTTTCCTGAAAATGCCCTTCAATAACGCATCACATTGACATTCCAGCCAGAATCGCACAACAAAATTACACAACGAATGAAGTGCTGTGAGCTGTTGTCAGCTGCAAGATTCCACAGCCTCAAATTCATCAATATCATGTTCTAAAACAATTTTGTAAGTTTTAATTACTATGCTACATTATTTAGGCCTATTAATCTTAGGTAAAAAAGATCATACAACCGTTTTCTCTAGAGCTATACTGTACCAGCCTGACAATGCGGCAGCAATTCGGCTGCAGTCCGGTTGGGTAATTTGCATTCTAATAATATGCCTATTTGACCAACATTGGAATGGTTTTGTAAGATTTTACATTTATATAACCTAAATATATACATAGCCTATATCACCTTGCAATTACCATATGGTCAATATCTGATCATTGCGAATTATTTTTAAAACATCCTGACATGCCAGTTAAACCTGCATTTCATTTGTGTTCGGTTTTCAAAAACATTTATACAGTCATATTTTTGCAACTTCTGATTTTTCGTCTTTATATGTTTTACCATTAAATAAATAAATATACATCTCTTACATAACATAGCCAACTACAAAAACTGTTCAGATGAAGTGACCATTTGACAATGCGGCTCGTATGGATAATAGCAATCTCAAAAATGATCTCCCGATGCGTGAAAATATTGCTGCGCTTGTAATTATTAATAATACTTTATCAACTTTTAAGCTGAATTATGATCTGCTTCATAAGACTTGTGATTCAACATGTGCGTTTGTAACCAGTGTTTTATGCATGTTATATTTTACTGGCCATCTTCCCGTAAAATGTCCCAAAGTTGGTTACGGGATGCCGTGTATTTCAAGCCCTGTTTAGAAGACTGAAATAAGAGGTTGAAATGGGATCAGATCCAGATGGATTAAGCTGTGATAAATCATTCTTGTTTATTTTTGATAATACTACCCTAGGAAGATAATGCAATTGGTCTTTAACATTCATGGTGATCCGAGGGGGCGGGAGAGCCCCGGTGAGTGGGCGTCGCCCCTCACGTCCCCCAGTGGCGCCGGCCCTGGTCAGGTGACTGTGTGGCAATGGCAAATGGTTTACATGGCTCATGGGTGAGGTAGGAGGGCCCCTTGACAGAATTTTGCTTAAGGCCCCTGGGAGGTCAGAACCAGCTCTGGTCAGATGGGACTGTACTCTGTACTCAAGAAGGGCAAGACATTGGTAAATATTTGTTTATAGGTCTAGCACACAAAACTCCCAGACTATCTAACAATGAAAATCACCTGGAGAAATAGCAGTTACTAAACACGTTCTCACGACTGAATTGTACTGGATATATCAAGGGCTTACTTAGAACTGCAACTGCTTTTGTATTCAGTGACCTTAAGCTTATCGAACTGGTGTCTTGCAGACTTTAAATCTCTGATAAATTTGCTTTTTATTGTTAATAGTGATTGTTTTCTTAATGTTTGTATTTTTGCTTTCTTTTTAATATTTTTGTAATACATGGCATGTTGTAATGTAAAAGAGACATTTGTCTCATGTGATTTTCTTTATAAATGAATGTAAATAAAATAAATACCAAGAGGATAAATATTTTTTTTCACAGCATGTCTAGTATATCATTTACCAAGGGTGCCAATATTAGTGGAGGGAGGCCACTTCAAATGAATATGTCCACATTTCTGTATCTCGGCTGTATCTCAGATTTTGGAAAAGGTTTTGATTATCATGCTGTTTCTGTTTATAAAATGCTGTCATTTTCTTGTCCAAACTTTTAAAGTTACTGTTTCAGATTGGAATCTGATCTTTTTACTTTCTAAGTTGTTGCTTAAGTGGTTAAAGTGTCGACTGTGACTTCTGCGCCCGTGGTTTTACACATGCTGGATGTCTACAGTAGCACTCCAAAGTACCGCTTCCATTACGGACATCACTTCCCACGATACCAGCGTTGCAGCCGGAGTCACGTGTCCCCCGCCTACTTTCTCTGCTAGCTGAAGCCAGAAAAATCAAACTGCACTCAGTGGAGACCGGAGATGGAGACGAATAGAGCGAGAGAGAAAGCATTTTCGCTGTCGGGACCAAGAGACGCGGATGAAAACATGACCCGTTTAGGAAAACACTGTCATCATATCGACTGAGATGGATTTTAATTAACCCAACCGCAACAGATAATGCGAACGTCGTTGCTTAATGGACCACGACGTGAACCAAACAGTCCAACTCCGCCGATAAGCGGAGCCTGGGGTTGTTGTATGGGGCAGGGGACGGAGCGCGTTTGGTAGGCGTTTATTGCTCTCATGCGCCGTTGACGAGACTTGTATTCATTTTTATATATTCCATACAACTGTTCAGAATTAACATTTTAGCCGCGAGTCTCGACAAAAGGGCGGCTTTCAATAACCATGAGGGCTGTGTCTGCGAACTTACTTGCTCTGCTCCTTTTCTGCACTTGTGCCTGTGTGTTCTACGTCTGGAATAGACTAGAGGAGAGTCGGCTGGAGATACACAAGCGAGGACTACAGTTAGGGAGCTGGGAGACCGTTCGCGCTGGCCCACCGTCGGATGCCTCCTCTAAAACTTTCCGGGCTTTACTTACCGTTCCAGCGGCACAAATAGGTCGTTTGGGGGAAGGCAGACTGGATGTCCAAAATCTCACTGCTGTCGGGCATCAAACTGACATTTTAGGCAACAGAGACTACCATATTAATGTAAATAGCAAGGGGTCAGCACGGAGGGGGGTCCAGGAGTCCAATTTGGGCTCTCTGGTTGAAGAGGGGATTTTTTGGAATGAATGGCTGGAGGATCAGCTTCCTGTCAGCTTCAGCGAGAAACATGCCCGGGCATGGAGAGAGAGAGCCCGGGGACAAAGGATAGTAAGACTAGAACCGGGTTGTGGTAGAATATCCAATCAGTTGGCCACTTTTCTGGACGGATCTAAATCTTGCGTGCGTTATGGAATAAACGCGGACCAAGTGCAGGGGGAAACATTGACATATTACCTGGCAGGTTTGCTGGGTATTACAAACCTACCGCCGCTCATCCTCGCCCAGTTAAATGGAGACAGTGAACAATGGGATTACGTGAGAAGAAAAATAGTCAGTTTACAGTGGAGTGAGGGGGCCGTGGTCTCACTTACCGAGTGGGTCGCCAACCTGACTGGGGTGGTTACACCTGAACCGCTCCGTCAGAAGAGCAAAGGATTGCGTCCTCTGCGGGCAGAGCTGGAGAACATAACGACGGCAGAGCTGCTAGAACTAATGCAGTGGACTGACCTGATAATATTGGACTATCTGTCTGCTAACTTCGATAGGCTTGTTAGTAACCTTTTTAGCCTGCAGTGGGACTCACGTGTGATGGAGAGGGAGACGAACAACCTGCTCAGAACACCCCGCGGTGACCTTGTTTTTATAGACAACGAGGCCGGACTTGTGCATGGTTTCCGAGTGCTAGATATGTGGGAGAAATACCATAGCACCGTATTGGGCTCGATTTGTGTGTTCAGAAAGAGGACTGTTCAGCGCGTAATAGAACTGCACCGGAACAGGGACATCAGAACTCGGCTGCTCGAACTGTACAGAGACAGCGAACCGTTGTCTCATGAATTAGGATTTTTCTCCGACGAACACGCAGAGGTATTGCAAAGCCGAATAAGCAGAGTATACAAACACATATCGCATTGCAAGGGGAAGTACCACCAGCTGTGAACGTTTTTGTCCAGGATTTTGCACCTGCTCTCTCCACAGAATGACGTGTGCTGCTAATCAGTAGCCACACACCTATACAAGATTACCATTTTGAATATCTTGTTGACTACCTCTTATGACATTTTTGCCTATTTGGATAAACATGAATATGGCCTTTTTGCTTTGTGCAGAATAGGCTATGCCATAAGTTAATGTCGATTCATACACCATCAAAACATATATTGCATTAGAAAAATGGAGCCAATGCTCATTTCTATCTTTTTAGCTTTTATTGTCATTTTTGAACCTCTGCAGTTTGATACACAGTTGTGTTTATTAATATGAATATTAATTGTGGGTTCAGGGCGATAGCCGATAAGTAATCACTTAGGTCACGTATGTTGAAGTTGCATCCTGTTCAATATTCCTCATAACATACTGGACTGCTCAATGATGAGAAACAAGCCTTAAGTTTATTCTTAAATAGTATTTTTTGGCACATACATTTGCGATGTAGATATGTGTCTCATTCATTCCTAACCTGAAGAAAATACTTGTTTTCATATTTGGTTATTTTATGATTGTATCTATATCTTTAATGCCATTATGAGCCAGTCAGATTTGTTGTACCTGCTGTATGTGAATAATGTATATGTTAACCTGTTTTTTACATTCACAATTGAAAGCCTACTTCACTAATTCAATGTGCAATGTAACATTCCAATCTTGTCTTTTGCTAAATATATTGTAATTTAAGTTGTCAGACTACGTGTTTGGTTTTGAAACCTTTTTCACTGGGTTACAATGGCAGGTCAAATATTTTCCTGTTCTCTGCGTGCAGTCCTGGAGTTTTTATATAATGGGCCCTGTCCCATCCTCGTCCACTACAGTGCACCCATTGTGATGTTAAAATGCTATTCCCTGGGGGCCTGTTACCCTGGAATGCAGAGTTCTCTCTCCCTTTTGACGGGGAGACAGTTAGCCAGGGCCTAACTTAAATCCAACACCACTCGCATTATCCAACTCTGACATTTCCTGCAGTCATAATCATACTCAAATGTGTATATGATCCATTTATAAAATAGAAACAAAAATTGATAGTACAACCTTATAGCATCCTATACACATATAAATGCTTTGTTTTAGTGGTGCCAAGTGTAACAGTTATGGTGGTATATTTATTACAGTGTAGCAAAACTATTACTTGTGGTTACTTCACCAGTTTGAATTTAGAATCATGTGAAAGTTATTAAAGGGGGTTATATTGTTCTTAGTATTGGACAATGCAAAGACTACATTTAAACCCATCAAGTAGCCCATGTATTTCCATAAAGACTACTGGTTCCCTATACATTTTACCTAAATGGTGAACTTCTCATTTACCTATTTAAATGGTAAATTTTACCATCAGACATGGTCAAATAATTGGGCCAAATCCATCTGCTTACGTGAGGCCCCTTTTTGTTGTTCTATAAACGTTCACATCTTGGAAGTACAGCATTTTTTAACGATTTTACAAACTAACGATTCTCTTTCACGTAAGTTTTACAGCAGTCTCCTTCGGCACCTGTGATCTCCTTCGTTCAGACCTGCACAAGATCAGAGGTGTCATTGATAAACCTTTGAAGGGCTAATGGATTCCAGAACTTCCTCGCTCCCTTCATCCCGTCTCTAGATCACTTATCACATCTGGTTCCTTTTACACCTTTTTGTTAATAGCTAGCTGCAGGGCGTTTCTGAATAGTTCATCCTGTTCCAGGCGAAGGATAGAAACCTACTAATAATGAGAGGTTGAGGCATTGTGAGGATCTGTAATGTGACCTATTTGAACACAACCGAGTGGTGTTTACTATTGAGTGTCATTGGACTGTGTTTCTCCCTGTTAACTCTTAGTGGCTAGAGCAGATAGGGTTTGAGCAGCTGGATATGTGAAGGCTGCATTATTCCTAGCTGTGGTATGCACTTGGAGTTCAATATCTGTACTGATATAAGATGGTCATTTTAACAATAGTCTGGGAATAGGGTTGTTAAGAGGTAAGCTGAAGAATTTTAACCCCCCACCCCTTCCTCTACTCCAGGCTAGACACATATCTACATTGGTTAGCTAATTGGAAAATGGTTTTGTTCATTATTTTATACCAGAAACCACTCTCTGGTATTCAGGCAACTTGTGATCGCGCTTACTGTGTATATCAAAGTCTTCAGTGTAAGAACCGCTGCTAACACAATGCATGTGTTAGCCTCACCTATCCCACTGGATATCCTGAGGCAGTGAACTCTGCAAGCCCCCATATGTTTCATGGCCTCATTATGACATCGTCTCACTGGCTACTGACGAGGGTAGTGGTTTGAATTGCAATTCATCTGGATGTGTGTTGTTAGCCGTGCATAGTATATTATCTCTTAGGCCATACTCGAAGCATTTTCATGCTCTGTGGTAAGTGTCACAGGTCAGCAAGGGAGCCAATTCAGGTAAACGTTTAGTTGATTTAGGAAATCAGTTCCCAAATATTCTCACTAATAAGAGACAATATGTAACTGCCTAAAGTATTAATATTTTTTTTCCCCATTTGTCTTGTTGTGGTCAACGTGAACTCTACAATTATGTTCTATTTATGTAATAACGGTAACAACGAACTACAGATAATTCTGGAAAAAAACAATTACTTTTAAATTGCACAAAAAGATAACGCAGTGCTTGTGTGTAAACAGAGACCACTAATGATGACACCAAGGACTTTTCATTGTTGGTGTCCCCTGGATGCAGATGCACATTATACAAGAATGACAGAACGACTTCTTCTTTCAGTGATGAGTTTCCAAAAGTTGTAGAACATACATTTCATGACATTGAAAAAATTGGAAAATGCAGTTTAGGTGGGACAATGATTTCCTACAATATGCAGTGCATATTTTGCCTTTTGAACAGCAATTTCAATAAGGACGTGACAAGATGTTTCCGCACTGTCAATAGGCTTGCACAAGTATGTCTTTAATATGATTTATTTATTTTAGGCATAGCTTTTTTGAGTTCCAAAGCACTGAGTGATGTATGGAATCATCCAATATACAGTAAAACATTTGTTATATACTGTACAGTCATATGCAAATGTTTTGGCACCCCTTACAATTTCCATGATTTTCATTTATAAATTTATAAATAATGAAATTTGGATCAGTAATTTCATTTTGATCTATCAAATAACAGGACACAGTAATATTTCAGTAGTGAAATTAGTTTTATTGGCTCAACAGAAAATGTGCAATATGAATCAAAACGAAATTAGACAGGTGCATATATTTGGGCATATCTACAGAAATATCACATCAATATTTATTTGAGCCTCCTGTAGCAGAAATAACGCCTTTAGACTAGATGCTTCCTATATTCTAATGAGTGTCTGGATTCTGGTTGAAGGTATTTTGGACCATTTCTCCTTGCAAAACATCTCCAGTTCAGTTAGGTTTGATGGTTGCCGAGCATGGACAGCCCACTTCAAATCACTCCACAGATTTTCAATTAATTAATTAATTTTAAAATTTTAATATTCAGGTCTGGGGACTGAGATGGCCATTCCAAAACATTGTACCTGTTTCTCTGCATAAGATGCCAGAGTAGATTTTAAGCAGTGTTTTGGGTCATTGTCTTGTTGAAATATCCAGCCCCAGCGTAACTTCAACTTTGGGACTGATTCATCTATATTATTCCCAAGTATCTCCTGATATTGAGTGGAATCCATGTGACCCTCAACTTTAACAAGATTCCCAGTACCAGCACTGGCCACATGGCCCCACAGCATGATGGAACCTCCACCAAATATTACTGTGGGTAGCAAGTTTTTGTCTTGGACCGCTGTGTTCTTTTTCCATCATGCATAACGCCCCTTTTTATGACCTTCCAAAATTAAGCTGGCTTGTCCAAATGTGTGTTTGCATACCTCAAGCAGCTCTGTTTGTGGCGTGTGTGCAGAAAAGGCTTCTTCCAAATCACCCGTACAGCTTCTCCTTGTGCAAAGTGTGCTGAATTTTTGAACGATGCACAGTGACACCATCTGCAGCAAGATGATGTTGTAGGTCTTTGGAGGTGGTCTATGGGCTGTTTTTGACCTTACTCACCATCCTTTGCCTCCGATATTTTACTTGGCCTGCCACTTCTGGCATTAACAAGAACTTTGCCTGTGGTCTTCCATTTCCTCACTATGTTCCTCACAGTGGACACTGATAGCTTAAATCACTGCGATAGCTTTTTGTAGCCTACCCCTAAACCATAATGTTGAAGAATCTTTGTTTTCAGGTCATTTGAGAGTTGTTTTAAGGGCCCTCATGTTGCCACTCTTCAGAGGAGAGTCAAAGAGAAAAACAACTTGCAATTGGCCACTTTAAATACCTTTTCTCATGATTGGATGCACCTGTCTATGAAGTTCAAGGCTTAATGAGCTCACCAAACCAATTGTGTGTTCCAATTAATCAGTGCTAGTTAGTTACAGGTATTCAAATCAACAAAATGACATCAAATGTATGCACCTGTCTAATTTCGTTTTGATGCATATTGCACATTTTCTGTTAATCCAATGAACCTAATTTCACTACCGAAATATTGCGGTGTCCTTCAGTTATTTGATAGATCAAAATGAAATTGCTGTTCCGAACACCCAATTATTTATAAATGAAAATTATGGAAATTGTCAGGGGTGCCTAAACCTTTGCATACGACTGTATCAGGAAATACAGTTTTTACAGCGTGTGTACGCTGGTCAGCTGGAAAGAGAATGTAGTTTCATTGTTAGGGCTCAAATTCTACATATAGCAACTTTGAGGTAAAAGTAATTAATAATAAAAAAACTAAATATTCTGGTTATGCTACTGAGTTTGGGTAATCAAAAACTTTCCTCCCTAAACTAAAAGATTACATTTGGAAAGACACCGACCCAACAACCCTTCTTGGGAATAATGGCTAGGTTTCATTCTGCATGGTGCCTAAGCCTATAGACTAGGTAAACACACATCCTCTCTCTTGTCTGCCATCCAGATGCTCCTACATTGTCGACATTCCAGAGGAGGTAAGGGCTGATCTCTGCAAACACAAACCAAATTCCAGCAAGCGGGGGATACAGCCACGTGTTTAAGCTCAGTTGTCGACAGGGAGATTTTCACTTTTCTTTTATGCTCTATTGGGTCAAGGGCATAAATTCACTTAATAGCCTCAGTTTTTCCAACAGTTCAAATTCAGGTTGTCATAAAATTGTGCATGCACTGTATGTGTGAATGTGTATATCCACACATTTCATCAAATACTGTTGAACAAAGGGATGTATTGTGCATAGTGGAATGTTGCACCATTCTTAAAGAAGACAAGCCTCCAGGTTTTTTGCAAGTTTTACATTTATATTTAAGTTATTTAGCAGATGCTCTTATCCAGTGCTAAGTACAGGGACCCTTTCCCTAGAGCAACTTAGGATAAAGTGCCTTGCCCAAGGACACAAAGACATTTGGCACAGTCAAGAATCGAACCCGCAACCTTCTGATTAAGTCTGACTCCTTAACCACTGGATCATCTGACCACCAAGATGAAAGTGGTGGAAAACTACTCTGCATTCCAGAATATCCCATAAAGGTTCATTTACATTTTCATAATTTATCAGACAGTCTTATCCAGAGTAACTTACATTAGGGACTGCATACATATTTCTGACTTGGCCCCCTTGGGAAGCAAACCCACACAACCCTGATGTTACAAGCGCCATGATCTTATAAAGTACATATATAGACCTGGTGATTGTGGATAACATGGAAGGTGTTTGAGATTCTGGTGTTCATGAATCCCTTTTAAAGACATGTAGCATTGTGTATGGGGGAATTATCATCTTGAAATGCTGGAACATTCTAAGGGAACAGTGTTTGCTGTGAACCTGGTCCTGTAAAATGGCCTCATATTCCATTGCATGACCATGCAGATCATTTATTTAATCTAATTATTACAACAAGATGGCTGCTCATAACTTTACAGATCCCCTAACATGCTTAACAGTTTGCAGTGGACATATGTCAATCTATACATCCTTAGGTGTCCAGGTTTTGTGCTCCTTACACCAAGGGCATTGACTTTAGATAAAGAGATTATGAATGGGAGCCCTGCCATAACTTCAAAGTGGTTAAAGTTCCCAACGTACAGTTTTTGTTGAGACTGGGTCACAGTGATTTGATGCTATACATTTAAGCAACTGTCCTTTTAAGGGTCTATCCTTGTTGGTCAGCTTTGACGTGCAACAACAGTTCCTCTTTACTCATGCAATGGATCCATGTTCGGCATATGCTGTCATGATTTTTGAGACCTTGTATTGTTGTATAATGTAGCAGTTCTTGTGATTGATGCACCTGTAATTTGAGCACTGATAATTTAGCTTCTTTGGAACAATATTAGTTACTTATGATGCTTTAAAAACTCAACTATCAAAGTGTTAATTGAACTCTTATAGTTGACACATACAGCTCTGGAAAAAATGAAAGAGACCACTCCAACTTTTTCTGATATAAAAAAATCACAATTTAAGGAAAATGTGGTGTGGTCCCTGTAGTGTATACGGTATATGTCTTCATTATTCAAGAAGACAAGCCTCTAGTTTTTTTGCAAGATAATATTGGTGGAATTGTACTGTACAGAATGTCCCATGAAGGTTAATTTACAGGTAATAATTTACCAGACAACCTTATCCAGAAAAACATACATTAATCAGAGCTTTATATACTGTATGTGTATTATACAACTCTGGAAAAAGTTAAGTGGCCGCTACAAATTTTCCTTACATTTCAATTTATTAAAAAAATATTTGAAAACTTTGGAGTGGTCTCTTAATTTTTTTTCCCAAGCTATATGTACTGCTAATCAACCTTATGTGATATCTGCAGCTGCATATGTAATTGTGATTCTCTTACATTAAAATAACTGTGTTGTTTCCATGGTGGTGTTGGACCACCACAAGCCGCAGGAACAGCTTCAATGCACCTTGGCATGGATTCTAGGAGTCTTTGGAACTAATCGAGAGATGGAAAAATAAATATCAGGATGGACACATAAAAAATGCAGAAGTCTGGAACAGTTGCAGTTTTAAATCAAATGTTAGACGTCACACTCTTGTTAACAAGCTCTTTGGAAGGTTTGCGCAAAATAATCTATTGCTGAGCCCAACTCGTACATTTGTGCCTGAAATTTGCCTTTTCAACTACAATTGCTGTATCATGTTGTGGTAAGACAAACATTTTATTTTTGGCCATACACACCATCATTTGGTGATAAAAATGGCCTGCAATAAAAGTTGGTGGTTGATAGACTGTAAAAAAAGTGTCTGTAAATTTTAAGGTGAAAAACTGTCAAACCATGACCGTAAAAGACTGTAAACTGAAAATAGGTTTAATACAATTTCTGTAACAATGAAACACTGTAAATGTATTTGTTTATCATTTAATGAGCTAGCATTTTTACAAGCTTAGTGTGCTTCTATAGCTATCATTGTCTGTACTTTATATACTACTGCAAGGAACATGTGTGACGTCAGCCATTGGTTTGTGGAGATCTGTTTTAAGTCAACGAGTTTGCCATTACCGGCGCAGCAATCTTGGCTGCAAATGAGACCATTTTAGATGAGAGGGTGTCTAACAAAAAGTTTGGCTAATGAATAAAGTATTAAAACAAAATGTACTTACTGGAAAAACTGCTGACTCCTTTGAGTGTCTTGTCGTACAACCGAACGCTGAACAAGACATTATTAGGTGACCAAAGTGACACAGTCACTACATGCCCTAAAACACCCCCTACTTTATCGCAGATTTTAAAATCAATGAGACCATAATTAAAATAAATCACATAATTCTGTATTGCAGAACACTAAAAACTACCGATTGAGACCATAAACTCATTATGAAAATGTTTACTGAGGTAATAAATAAAGTGAGAAGTGACTCATTTTCTCATAGCCTTCTACAGAAACCAACCTCCTGTTGCAACCTCACGTGTTGCCCCCAGCTGGAATTCAGATAGAACGCAGGTTTAAGGCACTTCTGCATTTGCATCACTTTGCCAAACCGGATGCTAGCCCTGTGATAGCTAAGCAGGTTCGGGCCTGATTAGTCACTGGTTGGTAGACCAATGCTGCTGGAAGTGGTGTTGGAGGGCCTGTAGAGGGCATGCTCCCCTCTGAACTAAATGTCATTCCCAAATCCCCAGGACATTGATGGGGACTTCTGCCCTGCGTTAAATGGGTGTCCTGACTCTGACTCCTGGCTCTGTGGTCACTAAAGTTTCCGCTGCACTATTTGTTAAATTAAGATTGTTAACCCTGGTGTCCTGTAAAAATTTCCTATCTGGCCTTATTACTATCATGGCTACCTAATCATCTCACTTTCAATTGGCTCATTCATCCACTTCCCTCCCCCCACGTCTCCCCAGGCAATTGCTGCAAATGCAAAGCTGTTCTCAGTCATCTTGCTTGGTAAAATAGGGGTAAACTAACTAAACAAACCCTACCTCAATGTAGTAAGGATACTATTGGAGGAGACTATTTGAATAATATTGAAAATGTTTACTAGGTTTTCTCCATCAGACAATTGCATTGCTTGCATTGAATTCAAGGAAATCTAAAGGGGCAGATAGATTGGAGCCAGGCCTATTAAAATGTGCAGCTTCCCACATAGCTGGTGCAGTAACACCTATTTTAACATTTGACATAGTCATTAGGAATGATTCCTAAAGTTTGGAATTTGCGTACTGTATGTGTTGCCTCTAAATAAGGGTGGCGATTGTAGTCATCGTGACAACTACAGGCCCGTGTCTATAGATAAAATTGCAGCATTGTTCGTATTTAACTGAAAAATTTAATAATCACTGCAGGTTCAGCACTATTACAGCAATGTACACTAGATGTAAATTATGCTGTCAATGCTTTGGATGTTGAGTAGTGCTGCCCTGTTTATTGACCGAAGGCTTTTGATTCTGATAATAATAGTATATTGTTATGGAATTTGTCCTCAATTGGCCTTACCTAGAATTACTTTGTATTTGTTCTTTTTTTGCCAATTTTCTTCCTCTCCCAATTCCCACTAACCCTGCCTTGTTGGCAGCTCTGTAACCTCTTGGACAGATCTGTGGGATTTTGCACTGCTCTTCCAACACTGAAGCTTTTAGTCAGATCATGCACGGGATGATTACGTTCACCAACTATACTTCCACAAATTAATTTACAGACGCCATTCTACACACAAGGAGTACCTGGAGAGCGATGTGACAGGATATATAATATGACTTATCTAACCCAAATTCCGGGAAATGCTATGGCAATTTTGGCTTCTTCTTTTGGAAGTCCAGGGAAAGACAGAGAACCCAGTGACTATCAAGATGTAGGTTGTCCTGCAATGCAGTGACATAGCCCCCCTGCCTCACCTAGAATCTTTTATTGGAGTTCAAATCTACAGTATTCAGCCTCGTCATGTGTCTGTGGGTGTTTCTGTACTTGCCTGGTATTATGTTTCTCACTTTTCAGCATTTACTACGCTCTATTTGATTACAAATATAGATTACTAGCTTCATTTAAAGAAAATAAAACATATAGTTATTTATTGATATTTTCTTACATATGCAAATGAGACAGTATTTAAATTGTCTCAACTTAAAAAATAAAGGTTAAACCAAGTTGATAAATTTACAAAGACAGAATCTAAAAATATAGTTTACACCAAACTGAATAAATATATATAAGTGTGACTCTAAATCTCTAATCTGGAAGACCAAATCAGAGTTTGCAAAAAACATAAAAAACCTGTAAAGTTCTGGAACAATCTCCTATAGACAGATGAGACAAAGATCAACATGTACCATAATGAAGGGAAGAGTTTGTAGAATTGAACAGCTCATGTTCTGAGGTACAGTATACCACCTCATCTGTGAAGCATGGTGGAGGTAGTGTTAGGGCATGGTATGGGCATATATGGCTGTCAATAAAACAGGCTACCTTGAATTTATTGATGAGGTGACTGCTGAGTGCTGACAAAAACAGAATGATAACTTGTTTAGGGCTATACTATTTGCACAGATCCAGCCAAATGCTACAAAACCCATTGGATGGCACTTCACAGTACAGATGGACATACTGCCAAAGCACCCCAAAAAATTAAGGGCAAAGAAGTGGAATGTTCTGCAATGGCCAAATCAATCACCTGACCTGAATCCAATTGAGCATTAATTTATTTTACTGAAGTCAAAACTGAGAACAAAATTCCCCAAGAGCAAGCAGAAACTGAAGACAGCTGCGGTAAAGGTCTGGCAGAGGCCATGGAAGAAACCCAGCAGCTTGTGATGTGTATGTGCTCCAGATTTCAGGATGTCATTGACTGCAAAGGACTTGCAACCAAGTATTAAAACTCACAATTTACATAATTATTATGTTAGTTTGTCCAAATACTTTTGAGCCTCTTAAATTGGAGAGACAACATTTCTGTAATTCCTGAACATACAGCTGAAAAAAGTATGACCTATGTTTCAAGTTTATTGTCACATGTACAAGAGACACAGCTTAGCAATGCTGTTGTAAAAATAAAACCATAAAGGGTTAAAAGAGTGGAAGCAATAAGGCATAATAATAATAAGACATGAGGATAGAGAGCCAACCTATATACAGTCTATACATGTAAACAAAGCCCTCTGAACCTTCATACTGTGGTGTATAATAATAATAAGACATGAGGATAGAGAGCCAACCTATATACAGTCTATCCATGTAAACAAAGCCCTCTGAACCATAACACTGTGGTGTAAAGTGGCTACACCGAGTCACACCTATATGTTAGCAGTCAATAGTGATTTATTCAAAGATGCAAAGTTGCTGTTAAATGTAACACTCGAGCCTAGATCTTTAAATATACAGTGGGTACGGAAAGTATTCAGACCCCTTTTAAATTTTCACTTACAGCCATCTGAAAAAAATCAAAAAAGTTCATTTTATTTCTCATGAATGTACACTCACCACCACATCCTGACAGAAAAAAACTGAAATGTAGAGATTTGTGCAAATTCATTAAAAAAGAAAAACTGAAATATCACATGTGTACATTAATGAGAAATAAAATGAATTTTTTTGATTCTATCAAATGGCTGCAATGACACAAAGAGTGAAAAAATGTAAAGGGGTCTGAATACTTTCCGTACCCACTGTATATCCAAACATTTATGCACCTAACTGTACATACACCGTCTCAAAAAGGTACTTGAGTGTTAGAAACTGCACTGGCTGGCACTGACCTGAGGGACTTGGGGTCTAGACTGTAGAGGGAACAGAGAGCTGTGTGGTCAGGCAGGCAAGGTGGCGTGTGCTGTGGTTCAGAGCAGGGTCAGTGTGCTCGGGGTAACTCTGTTAAGCCCTTCATACAGAGAAGGTAAGCAGGCACGCAGGAATGTGCAGACGCAGTTAAGCATGTCCATATTATGTGGATGCTCAAGCTAGTTAGTTTGCATATTTATCTGTTACTATCTGCAAAATTCACTTTAATTTTATTCAATGCATACCTAATTGAATTTGACAATTTAAATATGTTTAGATAAAATTTCACTGAAAATGCAAAGGGCTGAAAAGAATTAAAGGATTAATATTATGCTGTTATTTCAGTTGGATTACTTGAGTTGTAGAGGGGAACAGTGTAAGAGCTGGTGAATCAAAAACACTGAAATCTTCTTTATATTTTATCACAGAGGGTTATCTGACCTACTACTTTATTGTGAATCTGCAGAATGTGGCTCTGCTTTTACTCTTATCTTTGCGATTCTGTTTGTGATAAAGGAAGAGAAAGATAAAGCTAAAATATAAAAACCTATAATATAGAGCCCTGTATAGAAAAGCCGATTTCCCTCCATTCTGATGGCTATTCAGCACAGTGCAGGACTACACGGACAGTGCCAAGGTGGACTAAAATAAGTGAAGGAATTGGATTGTGCATGCCTCTTTCAGAGGAATTTATTCACTCGGGACGATCCATATTTATCCCCAGCTGTTGTCCATCATCTTACTTTCTTCCCTGCCTGCTGCACTCTTCGATTATAGAAACGATTCTATCTGCCCTGTCCTCTTCAATGGTCTGATGTTGTCATTGTTTTCCAGCTTATACTCATTCAATAAGAGGTCAAATGACTAGAATACATTGTTCAACCGTTTACTACCAGAGCATTCTTTCATTTTATCAGTATGCTCTCGAAAAAGAGTACTTTAATGTCAACATGCAATCAGGGTGATTGCTGATTTTGGTCCCGAAATGTGCCAACTGCTGTTTTATTACACCAGGCCCATGCAGCATATGTTTTAATGTATTCAACACATTGTACAATGAAGATAAATAAACACTTCTCCCAGCTATCAATCAGTCAGATAATAGAACCAATATACAAAATAAACCTCAAGCTATTCAAAATCAAATTTTGTAATGTAATGTATTACAGGGCAGTGCATTTTGTTGATTAATAAAATGTTCAATATACAGACCTAGAGCCAGTATTAGTACATGGTTTACAGAGAAATAAAAAAAGTGAATAATCTTTTACAGTTGAAATGCATGTCAGTGTTAAATTAATTAAATATTAGGCACATGGTTTTATTTGGACATCCTACCTTTTTGCATATGGAGGAGGTGGAGTGTTTAAAAAAAGATATCTGTACCTGCCTGATCTGTATCTGCCTGGTAAAATAATGGTGAAGAAAACATTGATAAATAAAATAACCACGGGTTCCATTGGATGACAGGCTTTTTGTATTCAGTTTGGAGAGAGAAGTTTAGAATAAGGCCAGGAATGTTGCACTTGAATACCTCTTGTGTATTTACATACTGTCCTGGTTATCTGCTTCCATGAGCTTGAATACCTCTTGTGTATTTACATACTGTCCTGGTTATCTGCTTCCATGAGCTTGAATACCTCTTGTGTATTTACATACAGTCCTGGTTATCTGCTTACATGAGCTTGAATACCTCTTGTGTATTTACATACTGTCCTGGTTATCTGCTTCCATGAGCTTGAATACCTCTTGTGTATTTACATACAGTCCTGGTTATCTGCTTCCATGAGCTTGAATACCTCTTGTGTATTTACATACTGTCCTGGTTATCTGCTTCCATGAGCTTGAATACCTCTTGTGTATTTACATACTGTCCTGGTTATCTGCTTCCATGAGCTTGCCAAGCATGACATTAGCTACTTCAAGTGAGAATAAAGCTTCTCTGTGATAAAAAAATGTTGGTTACATTCAAAGATGTTGGATATCTGGTCATGTCTATATAATCTGACTAACCAGCTAGATTGCTAACATTGGTAAACAAGTTGGGGACCTTACAGAGGATATTGACATGCGTAACATCTATTTTTCAGTGAACATGGATCATAAGAGCATGTGACACAGTTTTGGATATTATAATTTTACTTACTTTTGCTTCCTCAAGATCATAGTTTGTCATAATGACATCATGGATAGGTCTAAAGTTTTGAGGAAAAACATTAATTGATGTTGTTACAGATATGTTTAAACTTATTGAAGGCAATGCTACAGCATTGTTTAAAGCATACTGAATTTGGCTAGCATAAGGGTCTAAATAAATGTGATTGTATTGTTATGGAAATCCCTTGTTTTTTAAAGGAAAAAGGAATAACTGATAACACACATGGAAAAAACTATCCTTTGGCATTTAAAGTGACACACATCCAGACGATGTAATTAAGATATTTCTATGCAACTAAAGTGCAACGTGTGTTAAGGTTGACCAGTATGCAAGGCAAAGGAGACGTGGCTGTACTGAATCAGCTAGACAGACATATGGCTCCGCTTGCATAATTCCAGGAGTCTGTGGCCCCTCAGAATAAAGCATGCTCCACTTCTGCAACCATGTATGCCACAACGGGGGGATCCCGTTCAGATGCATGAAAATTGGAAATGAATAGAAATAGTAAATTCCAGCAACATGTTATTGGAGGAGACTTGTGTCTATGTGCATTATGACGATGATATCACCCCCCCCCCCCCAGTGTAGCACGTGAAGATGTGAAACCTAAACGGCTTTTTGGGTACACGTGTGCGCCGCTCATCAGCAGGCGCAGAAGTTAAGACGTGCGCATTGTGAAACGGACACCCTGCGGTTCGAGCCTTGTGGGATGTATTTGGACGGCGAAGAAAGGCATACTTGCTGAGGAGCGCAGCGGCCTACACCAGCGCTGAGAGAATCGATATGGGGAAGAGCTCCGGGATATGTGGCACTTGATGACTAAATCTCTTCACATTGCTGATCTGGCTCTTTCTCTTCTTCTCACCATAGCTGACCATGGCCTTTCTGAATGTTGCTGTTAGCTTGCGGCATTCACCGTGTCAGAGGCTTTTGTGGTTACTCATTTCAGTCACTTTGAAAGATGGCACCATTTGCTCGTGCCTTTGCTTAGTAATTGGGTCATTTCTATGTAAATTGAGAATTGTGCCATACTAGGCTGTTGTGGACTACAAATGCTACGTTTTGTCTGGGCTAGAAATGGTGCAGCTCTACGTTGACATGATTACAGCTCTGTGTATCTGCTGTGTCAGTCATTCAGTCTGGTTAAGATTTGTGTGCCTTTTGGAAGACAACCAGGGGATTAGACCAGTGTAGACAAGAGTGAAGCATTGTGGGCTGAGCTTGTGTCAGTATCAGTGTCTTAGAGCAAGCAGGGACATGTCAGACTGAAGGAGAGGGAAATACGTCAACACAAAGGGAATGAGAAAAATGTTCAAATATAGAGGTGAGGGAATAGGATGTGAATATGATTAGGGGGAAGGTTACATGAGATCTTCAATAAACTATGACTGCAACTCACCTCAAATGGCAGGTCTGACAGACGAGCTTGAGGCCTCCCCGAGTCTGAGGTAGAGCCACAGCAACCCCTGTCTGAGACAATTACAGGTCTCAGCACTCTGTCCTGCCTGTTGAATCTTCACACTATAAAAACCTCACATTAACTTAACAAAAGCGAGGGGAAGAAATGGCCATTTCCTGTTGCAAGACATTCATCATAGCACCCACAAGATAAAACATTGAATTTGTTTCTGTTGTCTAAAACACCCGATACCTGCGGCTGAAGGAGAGATCAATGTCAGACAGATAGTTTTTGTTCATTTTACTTTTTACTTATTTCATCAGGCAAGTTAACTAAGAACCAATACTTATTTGCAGCAATGGCCTGAGAATCTTACCTGTGGTGAGGACAAGGGGGTAAGCCAGCACCCTTTAATTGAAACTTCCATGGGGTGATTCTGAGTCTACAAGTCACCACCTTGCGTTAGCATTCCATAGACTCCCATTCATTTTAGGGTCATTTTGACAGCGAATACATTGACATCTGAAGCATTTAAATACTCTATTTGTCCATTGTTTATTTCTAAAGAAACACAACAATGTATAAAGAGTCTCCATTACCTTGTATCTCACATTATGGCCCCGAAGCAGCTGTTTTTGTAAAAATAGGCTAACGATTGTGTCATAACCACGCAACTTTCTGTTGCACAGTGGAGAAATTACCGTATAGTCAAGGAGAAGCTCGTAGGCAATCGGGGGGACATGGAGGCATACAGTCAAGGCCCATAGAGAGTCCATGAAAAGCATTAAAACAAAATATTTCAGCAACGTTTTGATGGACTGGTAAAACTTTGGTATGTGGCAAGTGAATTCATATGAAGTGGCACAGCTACCAGAACAATTACAACTTTCAGACAGGTTGCTCACTTTACTTCTATGTCATCAAGCTGTTATGTCCCCCAGTATATAAGCTTGAGGCTGCGCAGTACACTCGGCTACCACCGGAAAAGTGCTTCTAATTTACTTCACTTGGTCTGCGTCGAAGTCAATGGCGTTGCTTGGTCCATTTTATATACTGTCTATGGGTGAGGAAGAGACACTAGAGCATTTTTTCCATCATTGAGCTAGTTTGGTACAGTTGTCCGCCATCCTGGAGGGGTGGTGCGCTGGGCTAGGTTTAGTGTACAGTTATGTACAGTGTTGCAAACAGGTGAAATACCTGGTGAGGAAGCAAAGCTAGCTGTCTTGAAAATGAGGAACAGTAAAATCCAAGTTGTAGTGTGTTTGGACCCTGGAGCTAGCATGGGGAGGGTTCGTATTACACTGGAACATACGTATCGTGCATTTGTGTGTGTGTCATGGACTGTCATGCGAGACATCTCAAGCTGGATGCGTGCGCACTTAGCATATAAAACCAGACTAAGTCTATTGACCTAGACATGACAAAATTCCCCACGATAAACATTACTCAAGACGTTCCTGAACAATTGTACTTAAATTTGAAAATTTCAAAAACCTGTTGTTTGCTACTGTAACCATGGTAACCTAGGTAAGAAACACTTGTTCTAGGCTTAGGGGGAGCTAAGTGACACATTGACCACACATGAAATCACCGGACAATATACGTTTAATAGACATTAACTTTTACTTACGTTAATGTGAAAATGTATTTAAAACTGAAAAAAAAATAAAGCTTCCTCTTTAAACAATTAGTTTAGAGGTACTCCACCGTAAACACAATATTTAGTGCAACAATTGCAGCGATAACAGTCTTACCATGCTTCTTAGATTAATACACAATATAAACATCTCCATGAATAAACAGTTCACTTGCAATTCTATAAAATCTGTTGTGACCTTTTGAGTAACTTTCCTGTGGTCCTTAATTAGAAATGTCTTCAATCGAGAGTTCAGTGTGGAGTCAGTTAGTAAGTAATTTAGTCAACCAAAAAATTGTCAGTTTGAGTGATCTTCAAATGTCCTACCACAACGGTGAACTCCAAAAGGTGGAAGAAAAAATAGGTGATCCTTCCCTCCGGGTGAAACATGCTATCTGCTTTAATTCCTCAGATAAGTAAGGGATCAGGTCCAAGGGTAGCCTGCCATCTCTTTAATCAAGGAAAATTACAAATCTAGATCCAATCAACTGTTGAAAAAACCTAGCCTGTAAAAAACAAAGCTTTTACTTTCTTATGTCATGAAATCCTCGATGGCCATAATTGTGACGTTGCCAAGGACCACACCATTCTGCAACACCTCTTCCGTCACCAATAGCAACCAGGAAACCAACCGTCATGAACACAGCACCACAGTTAGGTCGCAATCACCGGAATTCTGATCACCTGCGCTAATCCCCGTATGTATTTAAGCCGTCCTGTTTTCTCGCAACCATTGTGAGGTATTGATTGTAAGTAGACAACATACTGAGCGCTTTTTCGATATATAAATTCCTGGTCTGACCCTATTTTGTTATTACCGTTGACTCTGCGTTTGGATTACCCCTGTGTGCCTTTGATATATTATTCTCTTCAGCGTGTACCGAACCTTTGCCCGACCCGACTACCCTGTTTGTGTACCAACCTTGGCCTGAACTGCTGCCCTGTGAACAGAACCCTGCCGAACCCTCTCCGTGACACTTAACATGGAAAACACCTCAGTTAATATTTAGCCACATTAGTAATTTTTTGTAAAAAATATAAAAAAGCATACAATTATTGTTTCACTCCCACTTTTAGTTCAACTAGTTTTAAATCAATCATCACTCCATGTGGTTTATTTCACTCAAAACCGGATCAAACTAAAACTACTGTCTTTTTTACGAAGCCCGAGGTGGCCTTAATTTTTCTATCCAATCAGGAATCTGCATTCCTTGACATAACCAATGAAATGATACAATGCAAGACTGACACTGATTGGCATAGTATTTTAACTAATACGGTTAATGAAAATACAATCTTAGCAGATAAGAATATTGGGATTAAAATAAATAATTAAATAATCTTTTAAATAATATATTCTAATTCTCTTATCACCCACTAGGTTACAGGACATTACTTCTTAAAAATAAATAAATCTCTTAATCTACCTGTTTTAACCCTGTATTTGTCATTGGGTTACACTACATCAGGAGGTCTTAAGTTTACTCAATAAAATTGTGTCTCGCCTTGAGCTTTTCCCGAGATGTCTAGTATATGTGGCTGAAAGCTCTTATAACGTAAACGGGCACAGACTCGTGAACCACCTGGTGGAGTTTTTAGATGTTTGTGGGGTAAAGGCAATGTTGTGCACTGTGTATGTTAGGGGGGCTAGTTTAACCTGTTAGGGAGTCTGAAGAGGTGCACTGTGTGAATAAATAAATAAATAAATAAATGGAAATATAACAATTAGAATGAAATAAATATACTGTAGAGATATATTTTCATATGTGAATATTTGTAATTAGATCCTATCGTGTTTCTTTTTTAACTGTTGGGTGGGTCAATAAATGTTTTTATAAAATCAAAATCTCTCTCTTGCTCTCTCTCTCTCTCTCTCTCTCTCTCTCTCTCTCTCTCTCTCTCTCTCTCTCTCTCTCTCTCTCTCTCTCTCTCTCTCTCTCTCTCTCTCTCTCTCTCTCTCTCTCTCTCTCTC
>JACXGM010000653.1:32339-67821 GCA_016801145.1 Umbra pygmaea | reverse complement strand
AAACCTACTTTTGCGTTCATTTGATTGAATATTGTTTCTGAAATCGTATAGACTAAGTAAAAAAGTAATTTTAAAGCTTGTTAATGATTTTAATGTGTTTAAATGAGAAACAAAAAAATTGGGCGGTTTTTTGTGAATTCTCGCGGTTTTTGACGAGGTTTTGGGCTGGAAAACCTGGCTGGCATCTGGCAACACTGCTTGTGACTTGAAAACAATGACTTGATCCTACCTCTGGTAACCACATTATGTAGCATTTTCTGTTGTTTTCAAAAATCTAATATTAACTTGTTATTTTTTACCTATGTGAATTAAGTTATTTTTTTCCGTTGTAATTAAACATGTATTTGAAAGCCAAAACCCCATGAAATAAGGACTGAAAAGGCTTGGAGATGAAAATATAGTAATTGGACCAAAGTCAGTTCAATCTCAAGTAAATAAAGGGTGAACCGTTTTAGAGTATTGATATGGTGTCAGAGGTCTGTTCATGCAGCCAGTTTGTACACAAAGCTTTATTTCAAAGTGTTTTTGAGAAAAACTGAAAATCTTTTTTCGGAAATGTGACTTCCTATCATTCCAAAGCATTACAAAGAGAAACAAAGTGTGTAAATGTCAAGAAAGATGTCCAAGTCCAACCAGCATTTATATGATTGAAGATGATTTGCATGTCAATTGGACAACTTATCTTGTAAACCTGAATAAGATAAACTTCAATCATCTAATTTTCTGTGTTGTGATTTTAAATCACTTATGGCCTTAACATTACTGAAATCTCTGCCTGGTTTTTAGTTGCTACAATTTCTTATTTTAAGCGAATATTTGCACTGTCATTGTTCCTGTGGGAAAACAACCTGTGAAAACACCCAACATTCTTTTTGTAGGCAACTGGTGTTACGAGCACTTGTAGTTACCTTCCTGTGACAGCCTCATGACAACCTGTGGTAAATACTGTGGCTCGGTCCACTTCCTGTGGCAATCTAGTAACTTCTTGTGGCTCCGTTCTCCAATGCACTCCCTCAAAGAGGGGTGGAGCTAACGTACTGTAAAATAGCTCCGTTTTTTTTCTCATCTTAATCTTAGGTTCATGCAGTGTATATTTGCTGTTTTTGACTTTTTCTATTGTGAACTTATATTAATATTTTGTAAGGATTTCCTTTTTATAATAAAGCTATGAAATTTAACCCATGTATTGTTTTAGTATGATTACAGATTTCAATGGTTAAGATGATTAATACGACGATTATCAAATGAAATAAAACTGTATAGTGTCCACCTGCATTATAGAAACCGTAGAGATTGACCAATACTTTACCACGTGGTCCTGGATTAAAACATGAAATCAGGTTACGGTTCTCTGATGTTATACTGCAACAATCCAATCACATTAATGGCTAGTCTACTGATGGGTTGTGGCTGATAAATGGCAGACTGATGCAACTGTGGCATGAATGACAGTCAGATGAGTGATGTCATTGCCATGCACCTCCATCACAGACTACCGCAAACTGACACCACAGCTGGAAAACACGTGGAGGATTACCAGATAACAGCAACACAAAGGCGATGTAGCAAACTACACAAAAGTAATGAATTTGTAAAACTGGTGACCACAACACTGCGTGAGAAGTGAGTCCTTTCATTAAAAAATATGGGCTTAAAGAAACATCAATAATTACTCCTGGTATTTAATATTCAAGGACAACAGCATTAACTACTTAAGGAGGCTTCTTCAGTTATTGTTTTAAATCTTTTCAGTCAAAACCACCTACTTATTTTCCATCAAGTTGGTGCCAAGGTGTATTTCTCCCCCCTTTTATTTAACACATCTCACTCACACAAACTCTTTGGACTAGGTTGTGAAGACGACCTTAAGCACATAATGACCAAAACACATTTTAGGGTAAGACCCATCACATTAACTGTTTACCACCATCACCAGGCCATCAAAGGCAGACATATCCTACATCCAAGAACACAGTGACCCTGGCAGCACGCAAGCACAGAAGTCAGTCAGGTGTTAACTTTCGAGCTCACCACAGATCTGTACCTTCTAGGGGGTTACCACTCGCTTCAGGAACCTGTTCAACGAGATAGACTGGTTAAGCCACCCAGCCCGTCAGCGCCTGACGAAAAGAGATTTAGGAAGAAAGATCACCAATGTGGGTGGAGAAAACACATCAGCATCATCCTTACAATAGGCCTGTCTGTGGTAGCTTGAGGAATACCACTGTTTTGGTGATGCAGGTGGCTCAGTGGTTAGGGAGTCAGACTTGAGTCAGAAGGTTGCCAGTTCAATTCCCGACTGAGACAAATGTCGTTGTGTCCGTGGCAAGACACTTTCCCCTAATTGCTCCCAGGTCATTGCTGTAAATAAGAAATTGTTCTTAGTCAACTTACCTGGTTAAATAAAGGTTATATAAAAAGCCACTTTTGTTCCCGCAGATCACTGAGATCTGCTTTTAGCCATGTGACATGACACCAGAACACCAGGCCATTTAAGCTTTAATAATACCCACCTCCACCTGACCACTCACCCTTTAAATTGTCTCGAATTATCAAGTGAAAGCCCCAAAGACACAGTCCACACACTCTTTATTACAAAAATCTTGAAACAATGGTCTGACAACAGCTAACCAAAAATAAACTGTACAAGGTATACTGCAATAATTGTCTGTTCTTGTGTGTCTAGGTATAAAAAACATTCCAAGCAATGACAAAACAGTTTTGCTGTAGAAAAAGATACATTGATAACTAGTCAAGGATTGAATGGAGTCAAAAGCTGCTGTGTTCTTGAGTTTCTGTGTAGACACTATTGTCCCAGGCAAACACCTGCCCTCCTCCGGAAGGACATTGGTCAATCAATTTGGTCCAAAGTAGTCTACCACCCCGCTTCCCTTCATACCATCGAAGAAGAAGAAGTTCCTGTGAGGTGCATCTCTCTGGGAAAGAGCCTGTAGACACACAGATGAGAACCAGGGTGTCAGATGGCTCAGTGGTTAAGGAGTCGGATTTGTAATCAGAAGTTTACCGATTTCAAACTGTGCCAAAATGTCATTGCGTCCTTGGGCAAGGCACCTCACCCTAAGTTGCTCTGGGGGAAATGTACCCATGTAAATCATTAGTGTAAAATGCCTGTTTGTTCCTGCCCAAGGTTTCCTTTATGCAGGAGCACATCTCCAGGCCCTCAGTCTCATTCCCCAGATTTTATGAGGCAATAGTTTGTGCTGGGGGACGAGCGTCATTGTCCGTTCTCTCTCCCCACTTACGTTTCATTGGTTAATGTGACAGGGAACGAAAGACCATTTGCACACCGTTTACATAACATTATGACCACCTGCTTAATATTTTGTAGGTACCCCTTTTCCCACAAACAGCAGCCCCATATGCAACACACTGCAATGCACTGTGTGTTCTGAAACCTTTCTGTCAGAACCAGCATTCACTTTTTCACCAATATCAGCTTCAGTAGCACGTCTGTTGGATCGGACCACACGGTCTTGCCTTTGCTCCCCACGTGCATTAATGAGCCTTGGCCGCCCACGACCCTGTCGCCGGTTCACCACTTTTCCTTTCTTGGACCAGGAATACCCCACAAGAGCTGCAGTTTTGGAGATGCTCTGACCCAGTTGTCTAACCATCACAATTTGGCCCTTGTCAAAGTTGCTCAAATCCCTACACTTGCCCATTTTACCTGCTTCTAATTTATCAACTGTGAGGACAAAACAAAGAAGCAGGAAAAATGGGCAAGCATATGGATTGATGACTTTGACAAGGGCCAAATTGTGATGGCTAGTCCATTTATAAGCACTAACTGGACACTAATAAACAATGTGGCCTTAAAACAAAAGGCTGTGTACCTTCAGATTCCCCAAACGGTACAGCCAGAAGATGACTGAACACCTACTGGGGAGTTTCTTAGCTACTGTACTTGTTGCTTGCTCTTAGGGGTTTTATCCCAGGTATCTGTCAAAGCACTTTTTGACAACTGCTGTTGTAAAAGGGGCTTTATAAAATCAATTAGATTAATTGATTGATAAGTCTGCTAAATGACTCAAAATGTACCACAGGAGAACCAAACACGAAACATTGAGTATGGATTTTCTGTGGAGATTCTGCAGCGTTCTCAAAACTGCATGAACACGCTGGTAGATGCTCCCCTGCCAGAGATCGTGCTTCATGGTCCGCTGTGTGATAAGGAACCGCTCGACTTCACCCAGTGAGATGTCTGCCGGTTGCAGCCCATTTATCACGGTTTCATCATATCAGGGAAGCAGACACAGTGGAACCATGCCTCAATCCTGCTGAGAAGAGGGCCTGCTCAGGCCGATGCTACCTCTGAACGGGTCCAGGACTGTGACACAAGGACACTAAACCCAAACAGCATTTCCCAGATCAGTCAAAGATACAATCACAGGCTGCCTAAATCTTCGGAGACTTCTTCATCCTCCCTCAAAATATAAGCTGTACAGTAGTTGTGCTGCCCGTTTTGTGTGCTAGTTCACACGGGTTAAATAAATGGCTAATCATTGCTAATTACCCACAATGAGATCAGGACAGTTGAAGATCGAGATGTAAACAGCTAAGACAAGCTGTACAAAACACTACCACCAAGTTAATAGGGGTGTAGTACCATTGCATTTTAAAAACTTTGGTCTTTAGTTCTCAGGTATCTTATTTGAAAAAATAGATCTACATAATCTTCTCTACATTGCCTACCGTATATATGGTTTAAGTTGAAGTTCCCACTGAACTGTTATCCAACTGTTTTATGGCTTAGTAAATCAATATAGGGAAAACACACTCAATTACATAAAGATCAGGCAAATTCAAACATAATTTATTGAAAAAGTAAACAGGGCTCATTCCCACCTTGACCACTTCCTGTCCCAGGACTCCTCCCACCACAGCACATACAGGTGCCAGCTCTGAGAAACAGTGCCTGGTGAACACAAAAAAGAAATGGGAAAAACACAATAAAATAAATAGGAAAAACACGACAAACCATTTACACTTGCATGTCTAAAGGATGACTAATATCATTGTGTAAGCTCTGAGCTGAGTTATTACATTTGGTACAGTATATCTAGTACTAGTGTATATTTAGTACATTAATAGCTACTGCTCATCTATCCCTGGCATATGCAAAACCTTTACGAAGTCATGGGCAGTTGGGGGGGCTGGTGGATGGATGGGGGGGATGGGGTGGCTGGGTTTCGAGGGTGGGTGGCTGAACTGGGTTGGGGGAAACTGGGGTGGGAGGGAGATTCATTGTTTGGGGTGGAGGTCAGTAGGGACACGTATTTCCTGTGTTGTGCGTTCAATAAAAAAAATTGAATAACGAAAAATACATTACTAAAATCCCTCAATCTACTTTAAGCCAGTCACCTGCCAAAGTCATGTGGCAGTAGGTCGCTACTTAGGCCCATGGCCTCCAGAACGTCATCACGGATCTGCCTCAGGAGGGCGGAGTCATCTGAAAAGCTTTCTGGGTAGGGGTCACGACCTTTGTCTGTACGGAACTTCAGCAGTACTGTGGGAGCAGAGAGAGAGAGCAAACGTTGAAATGACACGCAAGAAGCTCTGATTCGATGTGTTACGCTGCTACACGAGAACTACAATTTCCATACTATGCAGAACTTGTTCCAATTACACACTGATCCTCTTGTGGAAACGGTGTGCAATCAGATCTTTATCAGTGTTGTACCATAAGACCATTGGCAAAGGGTTGCTCCAAACAAATATTACAAAGTGATAATGGCAGGGTTTCATCCGGTAGTCGAGGAAGTGATTAGACAGCCATCCTGTGAGACCACCACATGTGTCAATAGGACGAGGATGTGGTTTGAAGTCTCAACTTTAATAAAAGAGAAATAATAAATCGGGGTGGAGGGGGCATGGAGGACTGTAGGTTCTGAAACCCTGTTAACCCATGACAGTTCTCCTGGCCCCTCTCACTGGTAAAACTAACGACAACTTCCTTTCTTCAGCTGTCCATCAACCACATCATGCAGCCCACTGCTATTTCCACTAGACTCACATGAAACAGACACACACACACACACACACACACACACACACACACACACACACACACACACACACACACACACACACAGCGTCAATCTATATATCACTATCAGCTCACACCAACTGACTCTCAGTTATTACCTCAAAGCCCGGCACAGCCTAGTACAATGTGCTCAAGAGGCACCTGTGGGAGTCAAGCGTCCTCACACTGCGTCCTCACATTCACATATAACAATAGAGTGGAACATCCTTGATGAGATTCGAAACAGGGATAAGCCTAAAACAGTCACATTTAAATGACAGTCACTAAAACAAAGTTTTGAAGGCAAACAGTCCCGAGCCCCCACGCCTGCCCCCTCTTCCATGGCTCTGGAGGTCTTGTGGTTTCAGAGAGACGGAGAAGCTAAACCTGTGGCTGTCGCAGAGGAAGCACTACTTCCTCAAGTGCAGCTCAGTCGAGAGTCACCGAACTATATAAACCCAAATGCTGGCTGACAAAAACAAAATAATAGCTCATTTCCTTTCTGGCTGTTACATTAATATTAGCTAACAATAGGGGCAGAAATGAGTATGGTGTGTGGCAGTGAGCTGTGTCGGTTAAAATCTTACACAAGACTGCCCATGGACAGCCTGTGATGGAAACAGAGCTGTTGTAGGAGTACATATGAAACCAGATGAAGGCTAATAACAACTCCTAAAGAGGACACCCAAACACACCAGAAATAACAAAGTGCTAAAACAACCATAACAGGAAGGGGGTATGTATATAAAGCTGCAGATAGATCAAGGTTATCCATCCATACTTACTACTCTGAGAAGTATTTGCATCCACTGGCCGTGGGGGACTTTAAAGTACTAGGCTACGTGTCAATTCAGAAGTCCTGAAATAAATTCAAACAATCCATTTCAATGTATCTGATTTGGTCAAGTAGAAGATCAAGTGAATTTGAAGAGAAGACATTTCAAATAGATTAAAACGAAGACATGAAACTTACAAATAATTATTTTTGTACCCCATATTTGTCCCCTTCCATTTGGTCCTGTCCAATTTCCCCTAACCCTGCCTTGTCGGCAGCTTCTTAACATCTAGGATGGGTGCAAGATTGTGTAGGGCGCTCACATGGTTCCTCCAACCTCATCGCCAAGCCGTCTGAAAAACTTATCACATTGCTCATCCAACGCAGAAGCCTTTAGTCAGCTCATGTGCTGGAGGATTACACACCAACTACACTTCTGCGATTCAAGTCACAGGCGACAGATCTGCACACAAGTAGTTGTGGAGTGCGAAATAGCAAGGTCTGATAATCCAGCTTTTATATCCCTTATCCTGGAAAGCGATGTGCCAATTTGCGCTGCCTCGAGCTGAAGCTTCAGGGAACGTCAGAGAAGCTGTGGTTGCATTTGAACTTCTTATCACCATAATATAGCCATCATGCAGAGCAGATTTAGCCCACCAAGCCACACAGAGCACTGAAATTAACCAATTTATTTGACCAATACTATTTTAATTGATAGCGTGATTATTAACTCATGGATGTCAAACACTACACTGTGGTGTAAAATCTCATTATGAATTTTACATTTTCAATGTAACGTTAGATTATACACAGTGCAGTTTGATTGAATATTCTTCCCTTTTTTTATTCAGTTTTGTCTGGATTTTCCCCTGTCGTATTGTTAATCGCACTGCTCCTTCAATACCGAAGTCTTAAGTGGGTGCATGAGTGGGTGCATTGTTGACCAAACAAGGTTCCATTTTGGGCCTGGTACATTTCAGGGTATCAATAATTTAGCAGAAGTTTCTATCCAGGGAGACTTACGGGAGTGAGGTCAAACATTTTGGCACTGGCTCCATTTGGGAATCAAAACCCAAAATAATTTTATGCTCAAAACTTTTTATGCTCAAAAACCCAAATGCTCAAAACTTTCTCCAGCTTAATCAAGACAAGAAAGAGGAAATAACTGTGGGAATCAAAGAAAAACGGTTGAATCTGCATGCACATTTTAAATTCACATGCACTGAAAATAAAACACCAGGTGAAGATTTTGATTTTCAATCCAATATCAAGTCACATTTTAAGAACGTGACCAAAACTGTGGTTAATCTCCTCAGGAACATTGCCACGGTGCGGACGTTTCTCTCAGGAGATGAGGAAGACCCTCGCCCATACGTTTATTACAAGCAGGCTTGAAACAAAAACGCTACTCTCTCTGGTCTACAAGAATGTAATTTATAAACAAACAGAATGACACAGCACAGGAACTGATCAAGACAGAGCGCACACGTTGTGCCTGTTTAAAAATCTCATTGTAATTTATCAATCACCGCATAATTGTGCACCCCAATACATGCTAGAAATGCTTTTAAATTATGTACCCAGTAGTAGGGCTGAACGGTATACCTTAAAAATATACACACACACCGGTATTATTTTTTAATGTACCGGTTTGGATTTTTAAAATCTGTAATTATTTGAAAAATGTGGGTTATTTCACCAGCTGCACTGAATGGGAATAAACACATGCCACGGTCTGCAGTAGAAATACGTCACGTGAATTGCCTGTTCAATTAAAACAAAACAACACACGTGGGAGAAATCAGCCTGTGTTAGAGAAAGACGCTAGGGCCGGGCGAATAAAGAAACTTATCATGATATCATTCAATATCAATAAATATCAAGATATACACTAGGAAGTAGAATTTTCAGTCATTTTGAGCTTGAGTACTTGAGAAAATAAAATAATTTGTGCGCATGTAGCACTGGGTGTTTGATAAGACGAAAAGATTAGCCTTCCTTTTACTTTAGCCTCATTGATTCTTTTTTTTAATTCACTAAAGGTAATTTCTCAAAAACACAATATTATTTCTTTGTCATTTACTGGGATTGTTCTGTTATGAAGTTCGACTGTGATGTTTTCTTAAATTCTGCGAGGCACAACATTGTCAGCGGAGTGCACTCTATGCATTAGTAGGGAAACGGTAGCTAACAACAATAGAGAAGCCAGCAGTATGTGAGTGTGGCCTGTGTAACACATAGAGACCGCTTCTGAACAATTATTTTATTTTCTAACAGGTAAATTGACAAAACCTTGATAATAGCTATAAGTGTGGTACTTGGGTATAACCTTAAATTTATCACTAATAGGCATAACAGTGAATTTGATCACAAGGGAGAATTGGTTTGACCGTTTTCTGTGGGAAGTTGGGAGGGCGATAATCTGAATAAATAAGCTAGGTAACCTTAACCTACAGGGGAATCCGGTATGTTATATGTATAGTAAAGTCATGAATGAATGGTTATGTTTTATTTGATGCTCTTGATATGGAATTCTGTTAAGATAGATGATTATAGATAAGGAAAGTGTAGTTCATAGAAGTTTAGAGATGCAATGGCTATTATAGAATGTTAATCACCTGTCAATCGCATTTAAGGGTAGGTTATTATTTGTAAGTTATGACTGAACGGTTATATTTTTTATTTGATGCTCTTGATATGGAATTCTTTTAAAATAGATGATGTTAGTTAATGTAAGTGTAATTCATAGAAGTATAGAGATGTAATGCGTATTATAGAATGTTATAGTCACTTGTCAATCAGATTGAAATGTTAAATATTATTTGTTATGTTTGTTTATGGTGTAGAATAATTAGATAGTGTGTAAATCATATATAAATCATATATAAATCATATATAGACTTGGGAAACGGTAGCTAACGGCAATGGAGGAGAAGCTGGCAGTACGTGAGTGAGTGTGGCCTGTGTACCGCATAGAAAGCGCTTCTGAACAATTCTTTCATTTACTAACAGAAATTAAATGTGTTACTCCCGAGTGAGCTCTGTGTCATTCTTGGACTTGTAACATGCACTTTCCAAAAAGTGGACACATTTTGCATTTAGTTTAGAGCAATATAGTTGTCTAATGCATGCAGTGTTTTCAGGTAAAGAAAATGAACAAATAAGAAAAAGTCAACAGGAGAGGGCTTTTCGCCTATCAACCCCATTTTTGTATTGAAACTTGTTTGAAATAATGTTGTTTGTGTTTTGTCTCACCATGCAGATTAAACTCCATAGTTGCCCTTTTCAGTTATTTAGGATTTTTTAATCATCATTTGGAACCATGTCAACCATATAAAAAATCCTGTTAAGAGAATTCTAGTACATACTGTAGTCTTACTGGGTTGGTTCCTATGCAAATCCTTTAAAACAAGCCAAAACAGATTTCTATAAAATAGCTTCTTTAAACCGTTTTAATCTCATGAGTCTATTAGATACTATTATGAATATACATCCAAAAGGACTGTTTTATTAGGGGTGTATGTTTTACTGTGAGTGAAAAATAGAATAATTGAAAGTACTTCAGTGACCCTGATATTAGCTACATTGGTAAATTCATTAATGTTCTGTGTCCAAACAGCTGCCAATCATATTACACCGTTTAGAACATAGTACACTCCTTCCTTTGCAAAATAGTTTACTTTCTCCCTTCTGCGGATGTCATCTAGTACACAAGAGAGCTGTAGTTAGCGAGCTAGTAGTTTAGCAATCACTTGAGCAGTCTAGTCTGACTCGTAAGTGTGCCTTCACGTTGACATGAGCTGCATCACTGCTATCCATGCCCGGAATAATTGGAAAGAGTGCACGTTGTTTCTCAGGCATGCTGGCACAACAAGATTTAAAAAACAGAGCCATAAACTGACAGATTATTGTAGTGGCAAGAAAATACAACTCATGTGTCAAACAAAAAGGTTTTGCTGTGGAAAAGCGCAATGGTAAAATGAAAGCAGCGTAAAGGCTGTAAGCCTGACTTCATCTGCACAACTCGCCGATATGTTTTGCACAGAATGTTTTTTCTGTGCCTTGTCTGACAAGCCAAACCACTGCCATATTACTGAAGTGGCACTTCCCTTTTTTAGTCACATTTTTTTCATTTTCTTCTTTCTTTCGCTATCAATCTGACTTGTTGTTCATCCATTAACTCAACAGGGGCTGTCAGTGACGTGCCTAAGCAGTGTGGGCACATACCTGAATGTGACACAGTGTTGTTGGCTGCTGCTGTTTGACTGGCTGCTTGTGTTAAAAGGAAGTTAGCAATGTCGTAGTTTGTGGAACGTTTAACTACAGAAACAATAACTTCATTGAAAATATTGACACAGGTTTATCATCGATATCAAATTTTATTTTATCGTGATAAAATTGATATTGATTTATTGCCCAGCCCTTACTGATGCTGGAAATAAAGTTGCAGAAGGGATTCAGCCAAGTGCCAGAGCAAATGAAGAATCTGTGATTAAGGCTCAGGCGAGCGGGATTTGATTTTATGACAAAATAATTAGCAATTTATGCAAGTGGTCTGTCGTAAAGGATCGATTTAAAAACACGCTCAAAACTTAGCAGATTTAGATACCAAAAATTTATTTTGCGCAGTCCTTCAAAAGGTTATTTGTGAATTACTAGTGTCTTGCAGATCACTAATGAGTAGGTAGCTCACGAAAGACCTCTGAAAGACCTGCAGTTTTCATGTGTTCAACATCAGATCTGACAAATCATCTTTAACATGTTGCTGCCGTCAGTGTGATGCGCTCATGTAATGATCAGATGATAAACACAATCTATTGTGAATAAAAAACAAAAATAAAACCCCTAAAAATAAATGCAATCCATATACCTCAGCAGCACTACTTTACCCAACACTGCAACTGTTGCTATTGTTTGCATTAAATGTTCCTCATTAGAAATTATGTTGTAGAAAAATCAATGAATAGGCTTTGAAATTGCAGATACATACCGGTAATCACAATTTGATTGTAATTATTAACAGTAGATAACACAAATTTTAAGCAGCAATGCAAATACCTTCTTGACATAATAATGTGAGGGTAATATGCTGAACAGATCATTTGAAAGGTAGCAACATCTACAGTCATTATACCACACGTGAAGTAATAATTAATACATTTCTTTAAGGATTTCTATATTAATGTCATTACAAAAACCAACCACCTCACTTTCTATTAAGGCTGCCATCCTTTCACGACTGAGCTGTAGAGGTCATAGAAGAGCAAAGTCGTGGGAAGGGGCTTGGCTCTTGGTAGTCAGAGCTTTTTGCCCCTGAAGGCGGCTACCTACATTTTAATTATCTGAACTGTAGAAAGTTTGTTAATTCTGTATATATCTATATATTTACATAGATTTGGTCAATATTCCTTTCATTTTAGCAAGCTCAAACCACTGGTAAAAACACAGGCAGAAGTTACAACACATTTTATGAAAGTGAACACTGGTAGGCTACTTTCACTCTAATTAGGATATAGACAATAAAAATCCAAACCACTTTGGTTCACCATAGTTGATTGCACATTTCACTTAATACTACTTTAATTGTGAACTAACCACCAGCTATTTTCAGTATAAAACAGCCTGATTCCAATGATTTGTATATTGGGCTAAGTCAGCTGCAAACTGTACCAGAGAACAGTGAAGGCTAGACATGGCCTGAACATCTTACTAGCTAAGAAGTTAAACACACTTGTAGATTAATCATTTTCATTTAGTAATAGTATTTCTTGTAAACAATCTAATGAAATCTAGAATTTATATTATCCAAAACATTGTAGTTTATTTTTGGCCAACAATGAGTGCCATTTATCCAACAGGTTCTTCTGAGCTGCTATTTAATTATATGAAGACTCTGGATTTACATGTTTGTTTTCAAAATTATTTATAAGTATTCCTCTATTGATAGTGTTTAATAAGAGTTCAACCAATAATTCTACTTTATTCACTGTCAGTTTTTTGCCTGAACAGTGTAAAACTATCCAAAATGAGAAAGGTTATTAAAAGCAATAAATACAGTGAACTACAGTGAACTGCAGTGATACCTTATTTCAGCAATAATCGCCCAGCCCTAGCCAATAGATCTCTCAGAACCTTTCAAGTATCACCAATCAGAGGGCAAAGATAAGCAACTACAGACGCTTTTAAAACAGAGAATTAAACACATTTTTACTGCTTTTTCTTTCCTTGTTTTTATTCAGTCTTTCAGTCATCTTTATTATTAAAATTGTGTTAAGACAATATATTATTTTTTTAAATAAATGTTAAGATTGGCCATTGGAAATTAAGACCGGAAGATACCTTGTAGAAGGAAGTAGTCCACAGGTGTGCGCTTTAGGCTGTTCTTGGCCTTTTCGTTGGTCCACTCCACTTCCAGAGCATCCTTAAAGGAGCAAAAGCTGGCCGTCTGATCAACATAGGGATGGAGTGGCAGAAAACCAAAGAACATGACTGTAATTAGATGGGTGGAGGAGAACATTCATGGAGTCATTAACTGAGCCATTACTAAATACCATTTACCTTTTTGATCATCGTGGTCTCATTCACCTCAACCTTCAGCTTCTTGGCCGTGGGACCATCGTTGTCATAGGAGTCATCTGTTTTGGGCTTGACCACCTTGGGCTTCTCCCTAGAGCCGGAAAAATACATAAGAAAAATCCCCAATGACAACGACGGGTGACATGCATCACGTACAAACAAAGACAGACAAACTTACTCTACATAGTTGTGCTCTCTGCCAAGGTCAGAGAACATGTATCCATGGTAACCGAAGACGTCACCACAGAAGACTTTGATGTTGTGCTGGGAACAGAGTTGGTCCAGACGAACCATCAAATCCCTGGAGCAGCCGGTCAAACACACCTGAGACGGGAGCACAGTCCCGTTATAAATGAACCTGTTTTGGTACAAACATACCACCAGCCTTGCATGGAATGACAAAGCCTTTAATTAGTCAAATGTACCTATGGACTGAAAGTAACTTATTTAAGGCTACAAATTGCCCCTCAACAGTACAGAAACTGCCATTCAACCTGCACCAGCCGCGGTCGGTGGATCTTAATTGGGGAGGACGGGCTCTTATTACGCTCGGGACCGAAGTGAATGGAATGGTGCGCAACACACAAATCCAGTGTTTTTTTGTTTTGCACACTGGGTTTTGTGCTATTTTGGACAAACTACACCATCAATTCACCCGTTTTAAAAAATGCATACATGTCTGCGTGCTTCTCATACTCGTCATGACCTAAAACCAACCCAAAGTTCATCCAATGGTGCTGACTTGACCCAATTGGAACCCTATTCAGTACTGCCAGATGGATATCTGTCTAGCATTTTAGAGAGGCTAGTTAAACACCACATCCATCAGCTTTAAAAACAGACTCCCTGTTTATGTAACACTAAATATTGTGATGCTAATGCAATATGCTACTTAATCAAAGTTCCAAATCTATGGCTTGGCCAGTGTGTTCTGTCTGAACTGGGTGGGGAACAGAGAATCTATCACAAAAACAAACTGACCACTGGGCTGGTCCATCTTATCGTCAGAGCCATACCCAGCACACCCCACACTTGGCCAGAGATAAAGGCTGTCTGCCAGCTGCCTTCTGTGGCATCTGTGGCATGGATGAGTGAGTGGCACACATTGGTCCCTCCTAGTATATACACTATACATCCATGTTGTGAAGTGTCAGCATACTGCATCGTGCTCACTACAAGTAGCAGTGTTTTGACGGGACTATTGCTTGTCATGGGGGAGGGGAAGGTGGATGACAACCAATTCTCATTCTTACGCTTCGTTTACTAGGTCACTGTCTAACTACAAATGAGAAAATGGAGCCTGGCAAAAGATAAAGCCAATAGGGCAACAGTCTTTAGGATGCCAGCTACAAAAGAAATACACATCCTGTGTTCTAGCACCCTGGCTGGATGTATTGTTTCGCTGGTACAGTTAGTTCATTAGCAGGGACTGGCAGTGGGAACTGGGATCCCTGCCACTGACCAGCCTGAGGGGACAGGCTTTGTTAACAACCAGCCAAACTGTCTGTCTCTGTCCAAAGCACTCTTTCCTTTGAAGAAGTGTAGCTCACGCGCCGCCGCCTCCTCCTCCTCCGGCAAAGGTTTTGTGAGGTGGGCTACTGAGATACGTTGGTTGAGAGGCAATAGAAAAAAGGGCTTATCTGTGCAATGGATCCTAACAGCGGAGAACGGGCCTGATAGCAGGTGAGGAACCCAGTGAGTGGTTATGACAGAGTCAATGACTGCACCCAGCTGACAAATCTGGAGAGCACAACCTGCCTAGAAACCACAAGAGTATTAGTCTGTGTACTGTTGCCTCTTTAAAATGGTCTCAAGTAGACAGAAATACCTGCAAACTCTCTGGGGTTTCAAGCTATAATCCAAACATGTCAATCCCTCAGTTCAAAGCAGTCTCTACAATGAACAACTGTACCAATCTTGTATGTTTCAGCAACGTACAACCAGTCCCTTTACAGTTTCTAACTCTACCACATAGACATGCGTGTCTGGCAGGTAGAGTTTATATCCACCCCCCCTCCTGAACTTCCACTAGCTCTCCCACTGGGACACGTCTTCCTTTTCTCAGCTGCCACAGACAGACTAGGAAACCGGCTCCTTGATTCAGAGAAGAGCTCATCAGACAGCTCTGCTTTGTTGTGTCTGGAAACAAACGCCACAGAGAAGCTACATACTTGTTAGCAGTAAAGAGAGTTACACATGTATATCTCCAAGCAGAATGGAATTTATACACCATCCTCCTAATATCTGTCAAGTGTCCTACATCATCAATATTCAATGAATAAACAGCATTTATATAAGTGTTGGAAGAATGTCCCCACATGTTTATAGCATGAATGACCTATAATTTATCTGCCACTTTACTGTTTTTTGCAATGCAGGACTACATTCAGCACAATTAAAAGGAAAATCCAATCTGCAGAAAATCAAATGTAAAAAACATCTAGATCTGTGCTACGGTAGATTCAGTCTACTATAGTCTTGATCTCTCTCCTGCACTCAGCAACATGTACTGTACCGGTAGTTCAATTATGGTTTAAATGCACCACCTAGTGGCTATTTAGGTATGGTTTAAATGCACCACCTAGTGGCTATTTAGGTATGGTTTAAATGCACCACCTAGTGGCTATTTAGGTATGGTTTAAATGCACCACCTAGTGGCTATTTAGGTATGGTTTAAATGCACCACCTAGTGGCTATTTAGGTATGGTTTAAATGTACAATACATGGTTTTTGGCCACTAGGGGTCTCTCATTCAAAACAATAGCAAAAGATGTACTTGGAGGACGTTGGTAAGTAGCGTGGGATCATGGGTTTTGTCATCGTCGTCAATGAAAACCTTCCAATATAGCGTCTCCGGCAGAAAAAATGTTCACTGACAAATTCACGTTATGTTTGGCGGTTCCCTGGAACTTGGAGCAACTAGAGCAGTCAAAGGTTATATGACGCCATTGACGGAAGACAAAATGAAATGTCCCGTGTCTTCGAATTACATTACAAATTTCTCTGGGTTTGAAAGTTGGTGGAAACATTTAGAATAATGTAAGTACACAACTAAGAAATATATATAATATAGGCATAGTGATGTTTGCATTTTTAATGTAAAGTACATCTTTTGTTTTGGAAAACAACATAGTGTACCTTTAAATGCACCACCTAGTGGCTTTTTGGAGTAACAGAGAATCAAACCTAAAACCAATCTTGAAAATAAGCCTGCCATGCATGTAAAAGCTGGTTTGTGAAGGGAGAGGAGATTGATGTAGGGTTATTGAGGCTTGACAGATATGTGAAAGGTTAGAAATCATTTGTGAAAATGGGGCAGTGTTTGGTAGAAGTTGGGCTCTATTTTAGTTTTGTTAGTAGTATAGGATTAGATGGTAAGACTTAGTTTATAATGTTTCATTTCTTGAATTGATTTAGTGTGTGAGGGTGAAATCTATTAGAGCTTTAGTACAGCTTAATTCTGTGACTTCTGAACCTAGTAACATCAGTCACACACACGTACCTTCACCACTGAGTACCCCACAAAAGCAGGAAATAAGAGATAAATAACTACACAGTCTGGACTGGAGGCAACTAATCTCACTGACTGACACTCATTGGCTTGCCATGTGACAGTATACGTGCACAACTTTGATATTTACTTATATATGCAATAAAATAAAATGAAAAGCCCACCCTGTTGTACTGTACTCACTGCATCAAACTGAATGAAATAATCATCTGGTTTGTCCTCCACCCTATCAGTGTCTGCTTTCACTTCCACCATGGGGTTGAGATACTGGGCCCGCTCCAAAGATGCCTGGGCCCGGTTCTGGCCCTGAGAGCTCACCGGGATAAGGAACTGGGCCCGGCATGACTCCTCATTGACCTGGGAAGCAAGTTAAATTAGAGGATTTTAGTCATTTATATTTCTTACCATTGTCCTGGAATTTTCTCAGGGATGTACCTCAATTTTAAGCCTACTTGGGAAGGCTACCCCTAATCTAGTTTTGTTACCACCACTTTGTGTTTGATTAGTCCTGTCTGTACCTGTTCGTGGTCAAGCAGGGTCAATCCCTTCACTCCAGCCAGGATGAGATTTTTGGCCACCTCCGCCCCTAGGCCCTTAAGCCCTACCAGGAGGACACGAGACCCCCGCAATCTGAAATAGAAGCAGAACATCACCTTTATTGTGGCTCCATCCTCCATTAGTACAACAGAAGTTGCAACACCTTGAGACTACATATTTATGCTTTGTGGGGAGTGATATTTTAATTTGCTGCGCTGTTTTTCCATCTAGTCATACTTTGCGACTCAATGATGCTAAAAAATGAATAACATACCTGGTCAAATCAAACATCTTAGTGATTTAAGGAGAGTTGAGCCAGCTGTTTTTTCGGTGGATCAGCAATATGCAAAATTATTGAATTGTAAACCGTTAATGTATCCCATATTAGCTGGCAAAAATAAATAAAAAATGTAATATTTTCTATGATTCGGAACCACTTAATAATAGGATTCGTTTCTCGTATTCTCTGAAAATCCTGTCATAAGGCTAAAATATTTTCCTAAACGACTTTTTACTGGGGTCATTGCAAAGCTTGTGATTAATTCATGTTTTACATTAGATGCATATGCATTTTATCCCTATTAGTAGCTTTTATCTACAAATATAATGCAAGAAAGATAGCTAGTTACGGATAGCTACATTAGCAAAAAGATACCTCTTTTGTGCATCCAGGCCCCATAGTCGGATTTGCCGGTCATACTGAGCCGCTTCTTCCTCGCTAATGATGGAGTCCTCTTTCTCAATCATATCTATCATTTCAAAATAGTTTATTTATCAACTTTAACAGTGAATTGATTAATATATCCCTTTTTAAATTCGGCTAAAATCCCGCTGTCCCAGACTTGAACGGACGCTGAAAGATGACGTTCCGTAGTTGTCTCATAGAGAAATATAGAGGTGACGAAATGAGCAACGTGCCTCCACTATTACAACTACAACGATGAGGATAGTACATTTAGAACATGAAACCAAAGCTATAGTACAACTAAAGTCGATTCTAGTGTTTGGCGATTCGGCGACTTAGAATACACAAATAAACCACAAATATACCACTAGTGTGGCTGCTCTCAATCTGGAGAACTAAAACATTTCTGATTGTGTATGCCACGAAATAATGGTCTAAAGGGGGTTTAAAACGTGTCTGTGAATTCAGGAGCCAACTAAAGATTGTGAAACAACCTATGCTTTCATAAAAGGTACATGGCCACCATGTACAAGACAAACTAAATGAATGAGAATATGTTAGTTAACTTGCCTGGTAAATGTTCAATAGAACGGAAACCTAAAATGAACAATATTGAGCAGTGCGAAAAGAATCAAACTGCTCGGTAATATGTGGTTGGATGAAACATGTGAGCACCCTTTACCAACCCACTTCATCATCTCGTACCATCCTGCACCTGTCCAGGGAATTTGGACAAGGCCAATTGCACGGGGAGAAAAATGGGGGGAAAAATCACAACATTAAAAACAAGCAGACTAAACAAACCTCTAAATATCCTAGGTAAGTGTATTGATTTTGTAAAAAGGTGTTAAATTTGGAAAAATTTTGCTTTCACCTGCAGCAACTAGTATAGAGAGCATCCGATAATACATGTGTGTATTATTCCTGTAATGATACTAGCTGGTTTAAACATCCCTTGCTATATTCCAGTCTACTCAGCACAAGTTACTTGTAGGGCTACAAGAGGTAAGGAATAGGGCATGTAACAAAGGGACCTGATCACTCTTTGATTTGACTCAAGGGCTCTCTTCACTTTCTTCCACTATCTCTCATCTGTGCCCACTCTCTGTATCCTATGTCTTGTGTTTCCATAAATCACTAGTTCTTCAAACTCTCCCGGGTACCCAGAGCCATTTCACAATTTTGTTTTTGTCCTGAACTAGCTCACCTGAATCAAGCATAGATATATCAAATACATGAAATGTCTGTCTGTCCCAGGACAGGTTTAACAATGGCTGTCTTAAATAATTGTATTTAATTTTATCCCTGTCTACCAAATAGTTTAGCTAATTACTTCAACCTACAACTTAAACATTGTTTCCTAAACATCTCTTTGAGTACCCCAAGCCAGTCAATGTATTTGAACTACCCCTGAGCAAGCATATCTAATTCAACTTGTCTGCTAATGAATAAGTCCTTGATTAGTGAATCTGGTGTACTAGTTCACAGCTACAGATAAGCAGTGGCCCGTCTAGGTTTACTTGAGGAGAGATTTTGGATCCACTGTTCTATGAGGTAGGTGGTAGGAATGTTTGAAAGGAGGGAACCATTTTGGGGTGCACTACAATTAGTGTGGGCAATACAGATCCATTTTCAGACACATAGAGTCCTAATTACAAGCTTCCTTTTGGCATTCTAGTCAGCATGTCCTTTCAATTTTTTCACTCTCATCTGGTTCCTGCTCACACACACCTGTGGCCTCTCCATTCTGCTCTCTCTCTCTCTACTGACAAGCATAAACAAATAATTATACTTAACTAGACAACAGAAACAGTGGGAAAAGTTACAAATCAAGAAAATATGCTTTATTCAAATCCATTAAATAACTTTGCTAGTTTGGGAAAAGGGGAAATCATATTGGGTGCTATCGAAGTGGTCAATGCAGTCAGCGCCGGTGCATTTACAGTAAAATTAACTGTTGTATGTCAGACTATATTAAAGCTGCCTGTTTAGTTCTCTCTATCGCCTAGCGTCTGCTGTTATCTATGCCCACGTTTGACAGGGAAACTACTTTCATATACAGTGCCTTGCGAAAGTATTCGGCCCCCTTGAACATTTCAACCTTTTGCCACATTTCTGCCTTCAAACATAAAGATAAAACTGTAATTTTTTTGTGAATAAGCAACAACAAGTGGGACACAATCATGAAGTGGAACAAAATTTATTGGATATTTCAAACTTTTTTAACAAATAACCCAAAATTAGTCAGCCCCTTCACTTTCAGTGCAGCAAACTCTCCAGAAGTTCAGTGAGGATCTCTGAATGATCCAATGTTGACCTAAATGATTAATGATGATAAATAGAATCCACCTGTGTGTAATCAAGTCTCTGTATAAATGCACCTGCTCTGTGATAGTCTCAGAGGTCCGTTAAAAGCACAGAGAGCATCATGAAGAACAAGGAACACACCAGGCAGGTCTGAGATACTGTTGTGGAGAAGTTTAAAGCCGGATTTGGATACAGAAAGATTTCCCAAGCTTTAAACATCCCAATGAGCAGTGTGCAAGCGATAATATTGAAATGGAAGGAGTATCAGACCACTGCAAATCTACCAAGACCCGGCCGTCCCTCTAAACTTTCAGCTCATAAAAGGAGAAGACTGATCAGAGATGCAGCCAAGAGGCCCATGATCACTCTGGATGAACTGGAGAGATCTACAGCTGAGGTGGGCGAGTATGTCCATAGGACAAAAATCTGTCGTATACTGCACAAATCTGGCCTTTACGGAAGAGTGGCAAGAAAGCCATTTCTGAAAGATATCCATAAAAAGTGTCATTTAAAGTTTGCCACAAGCCACCTGGGAGACACACCAAACGTGAAAGAAGGTGCTCTGGTCAGATGAAACAAATCGAACTTTTTGGCAACAATTCAAAACGTTATGTTTGGCGTAAAAGCAACACAGCTCATCACCCTGAACACACCATCCCCACTGTCAAACATGGTGGTGGCAGCATCATGGTTTGTGCCTGCTTCTCTTCAGCAGGGACAGGGAAGATGGCTAAAATTGATGGGAAGATGGATGGAGCCAAATACAGGACCATTCTGGAAGAAAACCTGATGGAGTCTGCAAAAGCCCTGAGACTGGGACGGAGATTTGTCTTCCAACAAGACAATGATCCAAAACATAAAGCAAAATCTAAAATGGAATGGTTCACAAATAAACATATCCAGGTGTTTAGAATGGCCAAGTCAAAGTCCAGACCTGAATCCAATCGAGAATCTGTGGAAAGAAATGAAAACTGCTGTTTACAAACACTCTCCATCCAACCTCACAAAGCTCGAGCTGTTTTGCAAGGAGTTATGGGCAAAAATTTCAGTCTCTCGATGTGCAAAACTGATAAGACATACCCCAAGCGACTTACAGCTGTAATCGAAGCAAAAGGTGGCGCTACAATGTATTAACTTAATATTGCTGAATAATTTTGCACACCCAATTTTTCAGTTTTTGTTAAAGTTTGAAATATCCAATAAATTTGGTTCTACTTCATGATTCTGTCCCACTTGTTGTTGATTCTTCACAAAAATTGCAGTTTCATATCTTCATATCTTTATGCAGTTTAATATCTTTATGCCTGAAATGTGGCAAAAGGTCAAAAAGTTCAAGGGGGCCGAATACTTTTGCAAGGCACTGTATCTGTTATGGCTCAGACTCCATTAAGCTGTCTCTCAATTCAAATGGGGCTTATATACTATGGGAAAAATGTGTTGAGGTGGAGAAAAATCTGTAAAAATATTGAAGTGAAGGAATCAAAAAGGTTTCAAGACTTTGGTCCTCAGATTTTTTTCTTTCCTTTCAGTATGTACATTTTCTCAATCTAAATGAGGTTAAATTGGTTAAATTAAGGTTACTTAAATAGATATATTCAAGAATATTATTCTAGAAACTTTATGAGATGTCCCTTGTTTAAGATCACTTAATCCATGTGGAATTTTCATTTTCAAATACTCACCATTTGACTGCCAAATCAGGTCATGAGAACTTTAATGTCAGCCTTCATATCTAATCAAAATATTAATAAAAACGAATCAAATAATAGGGTTGGAAATGGCGATAGGGTTGAAGGGACGATCAACATTTCAATATGGTATGGATTTATTTACCTGTGAAATTAATGATAACATTCAATTAAATAGGAATTTAATTGTATTAAAGTTGAGGGCACAATCATATTTTTCAACTGGCATGAAAAACATTATGAAGTACTTAACATTAAACCTGTCATTTAGCAACCACAAACATCAATAGACTGGATCTGTTCATAAGGTCAAAAAATCCCATATATAGTATGTACAGCATAGCCTATTGCAAAATCCCTTATAAAACATATAGCAAAGGCTATGGAAAACTACCTTGCTGGAATCTCATTTAGATTAAAACTTGTATTCACAACATAACTTTGAACCCTAAAAATGTCAGTGAGATGTAGATTCATACATCATTCAGAAAGCCTTGCCCACACTTCTTTCTGAATTTCCATTTGTCATGATGTCACAGGCTTAGGGGGTGGGATGAGCTTAAGTACGTCTTCAAATAAATACTGTAGCACATCCTCACAAACAGGCCAAAAGAACATGTTTGGGCCAACACAGTGCATGCATTTAACTTACATTTAAATTGTAATCGCTGTAAACAAATCTGTATCACGTCAGCACACACCACTGCCCTAGCACCTCTGGGTCTTTACAATGGATTTGTGTCTGCCTCTGTGACACAGCAGCTAGCAACTGCTTAACAAAGCTGAAACGTTCTGTGTTCCAACACTCAGTGTAACGGCTTCTGCGTCAAGCACGTACACCTGACATCACAAGATCTCTGTCCTGCAATAAGAGACCACCTGATGTGTCCTCGTGGTTGCTGGGACTGCTGGTAAGTTTGATGGCATCCTCTCAAGTCCCTGCTCAACAGTTTCACCATTAACAAAAAACCACTTGATAGATGTGTTGGTCTCCAAAAGGGCCTTGAAGAGCTCATGTGCATATTGGATGTCCCGGCCATGGCTTATTAGCATGTCAGCAGTCCTCCTCAAGGCTGCTCCAAAGCTATCTGGTGCTCCTTTGCCATGGCTGGCCTCAAACAAATTACATGTCCCTGCCTTGATGCAATAATCAATCAATAGTAACAATAATGTAATCTAAATCAACCCCTTCAACTGACTTTGAAGAGCCAGATCTGGGTTGATCTGCATATTGGTTATCAGGACTTTGTGGGGGGGGTATCAATATTCCTCAAAGCTTCTCTCTTCTTCTGTCTTCTTTTAGCATCCCTCCACATCTTTCTCTTCTGTCGTTTAGCTCTGTCACTTAGATTGCTTATTCTCTTCTTTTTCCCTGCCTCAATGTCCCTTTTCCACCTTTCACGCTCACTCCTGAGATATTTTTCCCTTTTCGCTGGTTCTGCATTCCTTCTTGCTCTGTACTCTCTTTGCCTCTCTGCTGCTGTTTTTACCATTGTGATGTCTGTAAACATTGAACATAAAATAGCATTAAGAATTATTTCAGACAGTTCACATCAAAGTCTACAATTGAGCCATCTACTAAGAAGTGTCAAACGTTTAACCCTCTTACAATGATTCAACCCCATTATAATACAAAATGTGATGGGGTCAAATGTGACGGGGTTGAAGTTTTTGGCTAATAGTAGCCAAAACTCCACAATTAGCTAAAACAGTAGCACCACAGGGCATTTAGGACATCATTTTGCAACATTATTGTTTAATTCATCTTAAACAATTGTTTACTATCACTTATTCATACAACAGAGTGAAATTTTGAGCCTGACAATCACAATTCGACAATACAAACCATGAAATATAGGTAAGAAAAGATACTGACACTTGCCTTTCTTTGCAGCATGTTCTTCAAGAAACTTGTGTGATGTCACTTCCTTAATGTGATGTCACAAGGACTGATCCATTATTTTTATAGGGGGTAAATAGTATGGCGTGAAGGGGTTGAAAACAAACTGGGGGGACTTGTGTCAATATTGCAATTTCACAGATAATTCATGTATCTCTCTCTCTCTCTCTCTCTCTCTCTTTCTCTCTCTCTCTCTCTCTCTCTCTCTCTCTCTCTCTCTCTCTCTCTCTCTCTCTCTCTCTCCAAACATATGATTATATTAGCAGCAAAATATATGTATTAATTTCATTCTCTATCTCTTAGATATTCAATGAAATTGTAATGAATGGTTTGTGAGGACATGCAAACATTTATGAAATAAAAAAATATATTTTTGTTGCTTTATAGTTCAAAGACACCTGGTTCTACTGTAGATAGTTCTAAAATGCATTTTGTGATTTCCTTTAATTGAAAAAATTTAAAAGTAAATTTGGGGAACTTGAAGGGCACCAGATCCAGAGAACCACCCAGATGCTTTCTTATACCTGAATGCTATTGCAAATGGGCAGAGTATTGAGGTAACTGCACATTCATTCAATGTGCCACAAAAAAGGAAGGTGGTTGGCAGCAAGACTGGTTTTACAGTTTTATGGAACACCTCCAAGAATTGTCCATCTGTACAAAAAGGAACCAGTGAAGCATTTTTGTTTTTTGTTGTTGCCCTGGACTATGCTATGTATGGGGTCAAATCAAATAAAAAAATGTAGGGCACCTGGAAGGTTTGAAAACCACTGATCTAAATACGTTGTTCCAAAATGTGTTTATATTGCAAACTGACTGACATACAAACAACGAGTTTGGACATAATGCAGAGTACAACTAGCCTTGCTATCCAGACCCACGTGATTAGACAGAGCAAGGAGCTAACAGGCGTCATGCTACTTTTCATTATAATGTTTTTAAATAGCATCCTCACTAGCGGAAATGTTCGCTGTGATCAACTGACTGCCCTTTTTTCAGGGCAGCGGGTTAAATGTCCTCTTAGACATTTTGTAAGACCCGTCAACCATTCCATATTTGGCTAACAAAGCAGACAGCTGCTCAATGAAAAACATTCGGGTATTTCCGTGAAAAACGTAGGAGAACGTAATGTATTATAACGTCACAGTCGGTGTGCCCCGCCCCTTCTCTGTGGAGAAGACAGTCAGCCATTTTAAGTGGATGAGTTTCATTTTACAGCGCAACTGTAGGACGGAGAACCTCAGGACACAATTTCAACCTATTTCTCTAACAACTGTTAGTGGAGAATTGACTACAATGAACTGAAACTCTTCCAAAAAACAATTAACAAGTACTGTAGATCCAAGTTAAGTGACGCATAAGCCAGTAGAGTTGTAATTTTTTTTGCACCAAATGTAGCTAGAGGAAATGGCTGTGGAAAGCATGACTGTCCATCCAAACTCCCCAACAACAACCAACCACGAACACAACAGTCTTCTCACTGACGAAAGGTCGAGTAATTCTACAATCATATTTCTATCAAACTATTTATTTCTCCTGTGCTTTTTAGGCATAAAAAGCCCGGGTTTTCTTTTTCATTTTTTCTTTCAAGGGAATTAAAGTCGCCTTTTTCTGGGGAACAAGTACAGAGGTAACGAACGCCATCTTGAAACGTTGCACAGCGCAAACTGGAAGGTCAAATCTGAACCCTGGTATCTGTTTGAATAGCTAGCCTGAAGTTAGTCTTTCAATAACCTACATTTAATAAGGAAAAAAATACAATCATCACTTCAAACAACTGGTCCAGCAAAGTTGCCTCCATCAAAGTAAAGACCGACTGAAGAAACACAATTTGGATAAGCCAAGGCAATTGTTTGCTAATACCCACTGAACTACTGTAGATACATATCTGGGACACAATAATTAATTAAAAGTCCAAGTACAGTACTGTAGATGTCCAAAATGTTTCACGAGTAACTAGAAGCGGACATCGTTCTCGAGTACTGTACTACTGGCAGTTAGCCTGCTACCCTTCGAGTAATAAAGTCAGTTTATGATAGCTAAATATCCGCTAAACAAATATGATGAATGTTACTATTTTATTTCCTTATTCATCGTTCATATATTCCCATGTAAGACGTCAATTGATAGGAATTTATTTGATTAATGACCAGTTGGACAACGTTATTATTTCCTGGTTAGCATTCCATACAACGAATTAGCTCGCTAGCTAGCTAAGTACGCAGTTTATTTTCTAGTAGCTAGCTTACGAAACTAAACTGGCTGCCCAACCAAGCCCTCCATTATGTCTGGGACATGTAGCAGCTAAGTAGTTCGACACTGTCCTTGGAGTTGACTAAGGTTTATCACCCTGTACCTTTTAAAAGCACACTTATTTATTATTATTGCCTTTCGAGTTATCCTAAACAACTAGCCAACAACTTAGCGGTAGAACACATAAAAAACTAATGGATACAATATTAAATATATTCCAGTGCGTGAAAAGTATTAAGTAACAATGTAAAGATTAATTCGACAATTATTATTCCATAATTTCACAAATTTTCTTACTTTGTTTAATTCTATTTTTTCTTAAAATATTAACACGCTAAATATGTAATATGTTCTAAAATGTATTTCCATATACGTCCTGGACAATTGCCTAATTCCTTGTCCAAAGTTTCCTACATCTCTTTTCTCAGGACAGACTGCCATGTTAGATTGTTATCCCAAACACCCACCAAATGTCAGAAGTGCTGAACGTTTGCAAAGCATTCCAGATGTAAAAGTGAAGTAAAACACAAATGTCCCTTTAGTTCCCTGAATGCCCTACCTGTTTTCAGCATTCCCCTCAACTACCAGATTATTCCATTCCACAAACCCCAATAATAAAGTGGGGAGGCCACTATTATGATTCCAAAACTTTGGGGGGAAATTGTCATACCTCTTCCTTTTGAGTGCAAATGTGAAGACCCTGTCACAGTAAGTACTTCCCATCATTTTAATAAGGGCCCATGATTTATACTTTCATTCATTATTAGGGAACAATTTGCCCATTTTAATGTATTCCTGTTATGATTATGCATGAATGATGTTGGATTTATAAGTTATAATACATGCATAGATACCATTGTACGTAGTACTTTAAACATGAACTGAGTACCTTCATGGGACCACTTCGGATGTGTCCAGTACACAACTAAAGCAACTGTAAAGGTTGCCTAGAGTGAGTTTTCAGGCCTTAGATTGTAGATTTTTATATAAATATATATATATATATATAGCTTTATATTTTGATAGTTGTAGTCTTTATATTTTGATAGTTGTAGAAGTGTTATAAAGTAGGGCATGATCCTACAGTCTGTAGTGAGTGCTATAATTTCCAAAGCTGTCAGTTTTTACTGGATTGTTTGTGAAGTCACTGTGGCCAACGCAAAAAAATCCAGACCGGGTTGGTGGTGGTTACTCCACAAATCCCACTTTACTTTTTTTTAAATTGATGCTACCGTATCCATTCTATTTAACAGTTTATTAAGGTCTCAGGTTGAACCAGTAACAAAGCCTACTCCCTACCTCTGTTTAAATCATTACTGTCAGATGGAGAACTTCAACTACTCAAATTCACAGACGAAGTGATTGATACATCCAGGAAATCGACTAGCTTATTTTCAGGCTGTAGTGTTGGTTTATATTTGCTTAAAAACACCTAATGTAGAGTGAATCTTATGGTTTTTGAGCCTAACATCTATAGATTTGCCCTTGAAAACACAAAAACCCTTGTAACATGGGTTTGAATTGGACTAGAATGTCAAGTGTAGCCTAAAGTTTTAATAGGAGCCTAATTTGTCATTTAGTAGAAGACAATAGAGGTTTAGCTAGGTGCTAATCTCTGAAACACAGAAGTAAATCTTTATTAATTATATCTAATGGACACACATTTCTGTGACCATGTGCTCTATGGATGGCTATATCAGACCTGCCTTGAACAGCTCTAAAAGGATATTCAAACCTAAGCTACACCTTTTTATTTCTAATTGGTTGTGTTTCGTCTCCCAAGGTTAAAAACCGCCTTCACCCAGTCGTGATTTGACCAGTGGTGATAACAAAAAACAACAGGAACAACGCATATCATTATTTCACTTGTTTGAGCCACTGCTGGCAGAGTTTCTTTAATACAGACTCTGCCCACAGGAGATTGGCCAGATGCTAACATCTCTTTGCACAACTATGGGTATGGATACTCTTGACCAAAGGGACTAGCAAACCTTGGTAATAGTTCAGGTTGCCTGGCGTCTGAATTGAGCCAAGTCGTGATGCAGCATTTTGCTTTTCCTCAGACGCCTAAATATTGTACGTGGCACCCTGGTAACCAAAGGGGTAAGGATCGCTGTGTGAGTAGAGCAATTCTTAATGTAGGCCCAAGTCAGCCGTAGACTGAGCGTGCTCTACCCTTACTAACAACTGCTTCTTTGTGCCTCTGGGTGGACTTGTCTGTACAACTGCCATGGCAGGTTTTGATTTAAGGCTTGACTCTACTGATTGAGTAAAGTTAGGTTGGCTCATTATTAAATGCCCAATTATAAAACCATGACAACCATACCAAGACAAATGATCCTTTATCTACTTTGTGTTTAATTAGGTTAAATCGAGCTGACTTAATGCTTTCTAAGTCAGGAGCATTTATAGTAAGTGACAGAAAAGCTTTGGTCCAGGAGGAATGTTACTCTATTCTTCATAGTGTGATTTGTTGGGTGCATCAGATGGCTCTGTGGTTTGGGAGTTAGACTTGTAGTTGGAAGATTGTTGGTTCAATTCTCAACTGTGCCAAATCTCATTGTGTCTTTCAGCAAGGCAAGGCACTTCACATTAAGTTGCTCCAAGGGGATGTTCCTTATTCACTACAATGAAAAGGTTTGAAGAGACCAGTATACAGTCACTTTATGTAGACTGCACATAGAGCAGGAGTAATCAGCTCTTACACTGAGGTCTGATTCAGGTTTCTTGTCTCATCATTAGTTGCAGTCACCTGATGTCCTAGGTCTAAATAAATCCCAGATTAGAGAGTGGAACTGGCCTTGAGGTCCAGATTTGAGAAAACGCCGACAGACTCTAGCCTACTGTAACTTGGTTGCACTGCCCAACCTGTTTCTGTTAACTTTGGCCAGAGTAGAAGATTGTAATCCATTCTGTATGAATATTGAAATAATATTGGCTGGGTCTATTAACATGTAACATTTTAATTAGGTTATGCCGGACACTGAAAGTGGATCTTACACTAGCCTGCTTTGAACAATGTCCGCAAATACCGGTTGAATCTGCAGGCTGGGTTGAATGGCCAAAGTGAGTCTTTATTTGGATGTGGCAGTCATATATCCTACTCATGACCACCACACATGGTTATTATATAGCTGAATCATGTGGTGTTAAATAGTTCATTTGGACTAAGGTTTGTTATCTTTCTCTACATTATCACAGTTATGCTAGCTCTATTACTTAGAATTGTTTTCTAAGGCAAAACAGAATTAGTAGGATCATTGAGGATAACTACATTTAGACATTTTTAGGTAAATTAGGATTTCTGAAATGGAGACCACAAATTGCTAAACAAAGTGATCACCCCTTTGAAAATAATCCTAATTTGATTTAATGGTTTTTCCCCCCTTTAATTAAAATTGAGATTAACCAAGTGAAATTTTGGATCTAGACCAACTAAAACAACAATGAATCCTGTATTTATTGACATTGTAATAAAGTTTTGAAGCCTAGGTTAGGGAGAGGCATGTACGGGGAAACAGAGCAGAAGGGCCTGGAACCCCCATGTGTTGTTAGGTGCTTAGACCACTATATCAAACTCAGCACCCAGTCTACAGACATAAGAATGTTTTAATGTATAAAGGAAGACAATGTAGTCAAGTTTTTCTCTTATACATTTTTATTTGACATGGTTTCAAGGTCAAGGGACAGCAGTTACCACTGCAATTGAAGAATGGCAGAGTTAGTTTTCGGAATAGTGGATTTTAAGCCAGTGTGGATAATTACATTATGGGGATTTAATGTCATTGAAAATGTTTTTTTCTCCTGAGCAAGTGTATTCCCTTGCCATTATATGGGGCCAGATTAGATGTATTTACTCTCACTGGCTAATAAGACTTAGCCTGGAAAAATCCAGACCCAAATCCGGAGGAGATATGGGTCTGGGATCTAGTAATGAAAATGACCCAGCTCGAGGGGCGGCACCAAATATGCATTTGAAAATCTCACTCAACGCAATTGGATATAACTACGACCTATCACCAGTGGTTTTTCGCTAAGCACCTATGGCGGCGCTAACTAGTAGATTAAACTCTTGCAAAAACAGCAAAAACGTCCTTCCTAAAAAGGAACAATTCGAGCACCGTCTTATGTCCCTTTTTTAGACAAAAAGCCAAGTCTAACTCGTTCATTGTAGTGGCCAAAGCTGTTTTAAACAACTGGTGTTATTGCGATCTTACAATGTTTACTAATGACTTTGAGGTCGCAGCGCTGTCGTCATCTGTTTAACACGCTTCTGGCACGCCTATATCAGATACACCGATGTGATTGGTGCAGCTCAGCTACAAGGGCATAGTTAATGAGCAGAATTACTCGGTGCCAGAGTAACTTGCTGAGCAAATTCAAACTGTGCTCTCGCGAGAACTCTGGATTTCCAGGGTAAATAAGACTGTCAAATTACTTGCATTATTTGTTTTTGTGATGTATACAGTTCTGTCTCTACGCAGAAATAATGAATTTAATGTAATGATGGGCTCACTGTAAAGAATGTCCCTGTATTAGTACCCTGTGTATTGAAGGCCATTTGATTCCCCTTATCCAGGCAAGCTGATTAGCCCACTGACTCCCACCATGTGGGATCACTCAAATGTTCCATTCCACAAAGAAAAAAACGGACCCTCAAGGTTTATAAACACACAGACAACACAATTCTAATTTATAGCTGTAAACTTGTTACTTAATCCTGTCCCATGTAATATATTCCATATAGTTTCTTTTACCCCACACCTGTGTCCTTACCCCTGATCCCCTCACTATAACCAATCTGGTTGAGAGAGAAATAACACACAGCATTTTCACCCGAGCACTCCAATGTCCACAATACACCTGGCCTAATGTGATCCACCTAACATAAACACAAGCTTGCCCTGACTTGGTCCTGCATGATACCTGCAAACAAGGCTTGTCAACCCAGTCACCCAAACACAGAAGATCAGTCCAACACCAGCATGTTGCTTCAGAGCAGCCTACACAGTGTCACAGATGTTGCAAGTAGGCTGACGGGTTTGGGAAGAACAGTGGTTAATGTTTGACGAGGTCAGAAAAGTACAGCTCTAAAGCTGTGTCACGATCAGCTAGCAGACTGGCACTGGTGAGAACAGGCTTATCTTCACTCTCAAGACAAACTTGCAGAAACAAAGTCACATCATAATTAGCAACTAAATCTCACAAGTTGAATCACTCACGCTAGAATGTGTGGAAGTGACCCAAAACAAACATGAAATCAAATACAGTACACATGAGGTTACTACTAACACAAAAAATGTATTCTAATCAAAAGCTAGCATTTGTGGTTGTTAATACCAAATTGTTTCCCTGTACAGTTCCCCAGACAAAAAAATACTTTGCAGGTATCTGTGACTTCAAGTGCGCAACTTCAGAACCTTTCTGTTGTCCCATTGTACAGTTCCAGACGTGAAAGATGTCAAACAGATGAACAGCATTTAAATGCTTGTGTCTGCTCCTTGTCTGTTTCCAGGGGGGAGGAGGGTGAGCTGGAGGAGGGAGAGCTGGAAGATGACGGGGGAGAGGTGGAAGAGGTTGAGGAGCCCAGTGCCAGGGAAGGAGCGGGGGCAGGTGGAGAGGAAGGAGGTGAAGTTGAAGGAGTAGTGGCAGCCGCAGAGCCGGCCCCCCAGGAGAAAACTCACCGCAGCAAAGAGCGCCACGCCAGCGTCTCAGATGACGAGAAGGCCCGCCGCCACAAGAGGAAGAGGAGAAAAGAGAGGGAGCGGGAGAAGGAGAAGAGGAGAGCCAAGAAGAGACGCAAATCCAAACACAAAGTATGAGTTTCACCCACGGGAGTTAATCTCCATCAGATTGTCTGTGACTATGTTAATGTGTCTCGCCCATTCTTGTTAACAGTTAGGTCACTCAGCCTGTGTTTCTGTGTTGTGCCGCAGCGCCACGCCTCCTCCAGTGATGACCACTCGGACTTCAGCGATGACTCTGACTACAGCCCGAGTGAGAAGAGGAAGTACAGGGACTACAGCCCTACGTATCCGCCTTCTGTAAGCTCCAACAAGGCAGTGTCCCGAATCACTCTGTCAGATACCTGCTGTGGCGCAGCTACTAGCCTGTTTTGTCACGTCAAAGCAGTGAAATTGCTTTTGTTTCCTACCTAGTCTCACGGTTACCCCCCAGTCCCATCCTCCGGTCACAGTGGTCCCGTACCCAAGAAGGGGAGCTACATGAAGATGGACAAGCAAACCTACGGAGGTTACGACGACTATGAAGAGGAGACCTATGAGGGAGAGGAGGAAGAAGAGATGGGCGACGACGAATATGACGATTTCACCAAGGAGCTCAACCAGTACCGCAAGGCCAAGGAGGGAGGGGGGGATGGAGGCGGGCGGGATGGAGGCGGGCGGGATGGAGGCGGACGCGATGGAGGCGGACGCGATGGAGGAGGACGCGATGGAGGAGGACGCGATGGAGGAGGACGCGATGGAGGAGGACGGGGTGGTCGTGGGGGCAGAGGTAGCAAAAATGGGGTCAGAGGTGAATTGAGAGACCCTTACTATTTCCCTTGCAGGTGACAGTGTGGCTTTGGATTTTGCCATCCATCAGGTAATGACCATTTTCCCCATTGTTGCTTGGCAGGTAGTAAAGGTCGTATGAAGAACCAGCGAGGTCGAGGGGGCATGAGAGGAGGCCGTGGAGGAAGAGGAGGAGGAAGAGGAGGGAGCAGGGGTCGTGGACGAGGGGGCAAGATGGGTGGAGACAACGAAGACGGAGAAGGGATGATGTACGGAGGAGGGGGAGATGATATGGAGGTAGGTCCTGGAATGTCATCAAAAATTTAAACATATGCTGCTATGATTGTTATTTAGGTGACTTGTACGTACCCACTGTTTGGAAGATAGAGAAAAAATGTCATTACCATGTGAATTGTCTAGCACTCTTGACAGAAAACAATGTCTTCGTTTAACAGTAATAATACTGTTGTTGACATCAGCAAAAGCTTCAGCATGCGTGGAATCCTTTTCCCCTGTTGAAGCTTTGCTGCTCAAACAATGGGAGGATAAACCTCTATGCTACTCTAGTACTTGCTAAAGCAACAAAGTGTTGTGTAGTATGTGTTGTTTTTAATCTAGCAAATGTTGTGTTCTAGTATGGAGAGGATGACTGTGACAACATGGGTGACGATGACTATGATGATTTTTCTCAGTACAGGAAGTCAAAAGAGCGTGCAAGAGGTGAGTTCCCATCCACTGCCGAAATAAATTAATGACTTTCCTTCCATTTCCTGGTTCTCCAGATATCTTGGTTTGAATATATTGAATTTCCTACTTATTCCCTAATTATTGTTGGAATCTTCCAAATGGTATGTCTAGAGAAACCCATGAATCCTGAGAAGTTTACTGTCATTTTGCAATCCTAGCCATCAATATGTAAAAGATTTAGCTGTAGAGGCTTAAATCAACATTATAGAAGTGGCTTGTTGTGTTCCATTGTAGCTGCAGCCCACTGATGAACGGACTTCTCTCTCCCTGCTCCGACAGGTGGTAAAGGTGGGCGAGGGCGTGGCCGGGGGAAACAGGGGCGTGGTATGAACCGAGGGGGCCGAGGGCGTAACCGAGGGAGGGGTCGAGGAGGTGGTGACCAGGGTCACGATGAAGACAACAACGGAGAGATGGACATTGGGGTGAGCAGAAGACCACCTGTAACCCATCACACAGCTGAGCAGCTCAAAGACGTCTGCTAACAGTGTAGTGCCTGGAAGATGACCCCCCGAGGCTAAATGTATGCTGTGTTTCAGGATGGAGGGGGCCAGCATAACAAGCACCAAGGTGACAAGCACCAAGATAAGAAGGGCAAGGCGATCTGCAAGTATTACATCGAGGGCCGCTGTACCTGGGTAAGAACCATGATGCGTAACCAGAAAAATGTCCGGTCACTTTTCATTTCCTTAATTTGCTTTAGGCATTTTGTTTTGACATGTTTCTGCCCCTGTATGTGTTCTACATCTAACAGCGCCCTTACACCCACCTAGAGTTCTGGCATAAATGTGCTTAGTGAAAGGTGGTTCTGAGGTTGTTTTATGCCTTCACCCATCTTCACAGGGGGAACACTGCAACTTCAGTCACGACATTGAGCTGCCGAAGAAGAAAGAACTCTGCAAGTTCTACATCACTGGCTTCTGCGCGCGAGCTGAGAACTGCCCCTATATGCATGATATCCTTTACTGCTTTCAGATCCACAACTGTCTATCTCTGATAGGACATTTCACACTTCAGATGAGTTTGTTTGCAGCAGTCACAACATGAATGACCTTGCTAGTAATATTACTACCAGACAGCTCAGTATCTCAGGCCATTAGAAAGCGTTGAGGGTTCTGTCCACCCAGGCACGTCCACGGTTCCTTAACTCCCCAGCACGCGACTTCCCTTGCAAGCTGTTCCACACCACCGGGAGCTGTGTGAATGGAGACGAGTGCATGTTCTCCCACGAGCCTCTGACCGACGACACGCAGGACCTCCTGAACAAGGTCAGAGCCTCAAAGCCACGTCTCTATTTTTTTATCCGATCACATGTCTTCTCTCTTATTTGAGCGAGTGTTTCGCTGTGTTCACCATTCTTCGTTTCGTACTGGTAGATGCTGGCAGAGGATGCTGAGGCTGGAGCGGAGGATGAGAAGGAGGTAGAGGAGCTGAAGAAGCAGGGGATCAACCCCCTTCCCAAGCCACCTCCAGGGGTGGGCTTGCTCCCAACACCTCCAAGACCAGGGCCCGACAACCCTGCGCCCGGGGAGTACGGACCTCAGGGTCCTTCTGGACTATCACCAGGGTCCATGCCCTCCAACGCCACCCCAGGACCTACCCAAGGGCCTGGTCCCTGTCCTGGCCCGCCAACCCCCTGCACAGAGAGTAGCCCCTACCAGAGTCCCCCCAACCCGGGCGGTCCCCCACCTCCATCCATGGGCCCCCAGCCCCCCTGCCCCAACACTGTGGGGAAGAAAATCCCATCTCTCTTTGAGATCAAAGTGCAGCCCACGGGACAGCTAGCGCAGAAACTAGCTGGGCAAAGGTCAGCTTTATGACACTGTTTCCATTTAGTTTTGTTGGTTTCAGTGTGAGAATGCATTAAGAACGTGGTTTACAGTGTGATTAAACTAGGAACGTGGTTTACAGTGTGATTGTACTAGGAACGTGGTTTACAGTGTGATTG
>JACXGM010000653.1:10312-32239 GCA_016801145.1 Umbra pygmaea | reverse complement strand
ATGCCTCCTGCCAAGCTGGGGCCCCTGGACCCCAAGGACCTCCTGGTGGGCCTGGCGGACCTCCCCCTCGGTTCCCTCCACCTGGCATGATGCCCCCGGACATGTCCATGGGCCCCCCACCACCAATGGGACCCGGCGGACCACCAATGATGCAAGGTTTTGGCCCAGACGGGGGCCCCATGATGCCCCCCGGACCTCCTCCAGGGGGTAACTTCTTTGACAACTTCTTCAACCAGCAGCAAGGCATGAGCATGGAAGGAGTGGTGGAGGAAGGTGAACAACCAATCCCTTTTATGCATCAGGCTTTCCCCTTTAAGGTCCCACATGTAACCCGCTGCTGTGAGGGTCTGTGTGTTCTATACCGTGGTTCTGAAGCCTGTTGTATGTTCCAGGTGATGACTTCCAGGGCTTCGGAGGGATTGACGAAATGGGAGGGAGAGGAGCGGGAGGAAACCAGGGCTCCATGGGAGACTGCCCCTCTAACGGAGGCTCAGCCAATCACAAGGCAGGGATGGGCGTGCCGGATTTCCTGCCACCCGCCCAGCGGGCACTGTTCCTGAGGATCCAACAGAAACAGCAGGAGGATGAGGGCAGAGCCAGGCTGACCAAGGGGAGCGTTGAGAGGGACGCTGAGGGTACGCCACACACACACACACTTCAGGTGTAGCTGTCCTCGTGGGGACATGAAATAAACAAAAATATTTAAAAAATTCCCTAACCTTAATCTAACCTTAACCTATATAACGTAACATTTATGCCTAAATTAAAGTTAAACCAGATCCACACTGGTAAATATGACATCCAACCACAATGGGAAATCACGGCAGACACCATATAACTTATCCACCTGTCATAGTTCTTCTGTGGATAAGTTTTAGTAAGAACATTTTTGTATTCAAATTGATAGTGTTAATTTAGTTTTGAAAGAAATAATTGTTTGTTGTACAGTCACAACCTGTACATTTGCCTCCATAGTTGCCCTACTCAGTCATTTAGGATTTTTTTAATCATCATTCGGAAACATATATATACTAGACTGTAAAAATCCTGTAAGAGAATACTACCAAAAAAATATTACTGGATTGGTTCCTTTGCAAATCCACTGAAGAAAATTCCAAACAGATTCCTGTAAGAAAGCTTTCCTAAAACTGTTATGAGTCGTATAGGGTCCTGTTATTATAGAATATCACCAAGGTCTGTTTTACTAGGGGTGTATGTCGTTTCAATGAAAGTTTAAATGAAGGAAATTGCTTTCATTCACCCTGATTAGCTACGTTGATAACTTCCGTCATGTACGCACAGTGCAAACAGCAGCAGCAAGTCTATATCATTCAGTTTTTCTGCTATCCTATCTGAAATATACGTATTGCATTAAAAGAACGTTCGCTACCTAGAACATGTTAATAAAACTACTACTCCTTTTTCTTCCTAGTGGGAGGTAACTGACGATAGAGAAGCACCTCCATACAACACTTTGCAAGTTAGAGCGTGTCACTAATAAACACAACTTCCTTAGCACATTTCTATGGAAGTAACTTCAGACTAAATAATGGAGTGAAACGGAATGCCAAATTCATTTCTGAATATCAGGCTATATCTTAGCTATCAGGTGAAAAGTTTGACTCCAAAGTGCAACGTAATGATGTGAGCTCCATCACTTCTAGTCCTGCCGGATTGACTGGTTAATGTGCTTTGTTTTTTTTGTTCATGCATATAATAGCACAACATGCTCAGTAACATTAAGAACATTGTCATACCCTGATCCATTATCTAAGTAAAAAAGCAAATTAAATTAATTTGTCTGATAAATCAATGAAGATCTAGGTTTTTGTATATTTTCTTAATGGAGTGGCGGTGTTCTTTTTACCATGGTGGAACACCACTGTAATATGAATGCAACGGAAATGGTGATCTTTGCATGATGTAGTGTTATGTTAAAACATGACGTACTGAACTCCCACATGATTCCAGTTAGGCCGTTATACAAGAGAAATGCTTCTGGCTGCTTGGCACCCTATTACATGTTCTCAGTAGTTCACTACTTAAGTATAGAGCTCTTTATACTTGGTCAGAAGTAGTGCACTCTGCTTCTGGGAATAGGGTGCCATTTGGGAGGTGACTAAATCAAAACAGCATGATTCATTTAGTTATGGTTTTAGCCCAGAAAAGTAAGTCTCTGGAAAATGTACATAATTCCTGTCTCTTTTTGTTTGGTTAGAAATGTATGTGTCCCGAACATAGAAATTAAATATATAGAAGCCTTATTAAACTGTTTTGCTTGGTCATTCGATTAGTACACAGAAAAATGGCGACTGTCTTTAGTTGTCATAGTAACAACATGCAAATCGATTTAATGCGGAAGTAGGCCGCTAGATCTTTTCTAATGGAATGGTACACATAAAAATTGGCTGCCGCTCTGACCATTTTGCTACATTTATTTACATTAGAATGGCACTTCTAATCATTAAATTTCTATGGTCCCAAACAAGCAAGAGATGTATGACCTTGATGACTCTCTTGGTGACCCCTAAACAGAGTCCACTTCCTCTGTTTAGTTGTAGGCACACTCCCACTCAAGACCTCAGCACCCACATCTTCACTAGGTGGCGCTGTTGGTCCAATGTGACAGATTCTATATAGGGTGTCCACTAGGAAAGCAAGTACAACATATTGTTATTGATGTGCCAAATTAATCAAAAACACTGAGGTGAATTATAGATGTTTTTTATTATTTGAAATTAAAGTGTCACGCTGCATCTGCCCTGATTATATCTGGTGCTAGACCAATCAGGACAACACACTAAGCTGTACTGAATGTAATGGTGCGTTCCAGGCAACCCGAAACTCGTGTTTTCACAACTTTCTACCCATGAAAGTGCCCTGACACAGCAGTCAAACCCGTAACTTACTTCTCGTGAACTTGTACCAGATCCTTGTACTCCCAGTTACAGTTTTTGATGTCACACAGACAAACAACAATGGCGATTTCTGTTGATGCTGTATAGACATCAGTGGTTAACACTGAAATAGAAATTAATCGACATAAATAGGCAACGTAAAGTAATTTCACACATTGTAATCAAAACAATACACATACGATTGTGTACTACTGCAGGTTATGTTTATTAAATGAAGCCCAAAATAGGTTGCTGACTAGGAATTGCTAGTATCAGCTAGCGCTAGCTAACGTTAGGCATAGGTCGGCCATTGTATTTGTCATGACTTTTGCCTGGAACGCTTCCAAGTTGTAAGTCGTGACTTGAAGTCGTAATTTACAGGCAAAAATTGTGTCATCTAAGATAATGCAACTTCTTGTGCTATAATTTTAGCTCTTAATATTGCGATTCTGAGGTGGAGTGAATTTGTTTGTGGCCTTAGTCTACCCGCTTTGCCAAACAAAATATATATATAATATATATTATATACTCAATTGTCCTTCGGGGCCGGTTTCTAACATGATAAATATTATATATCCAAACAGTTGTTCTCCTTAGCAGATAGATCTGAGTATCAAGCTCTATTGAAGCGTGCAGGATGGTCTGACGGCTTAATAACATGTAAAATAGCTGCCCCCACATCCTCCACTGTCCTCATTAGTATTGGATATTAACTCTTTTTATCTATATATTATTTTACCCTTTGGTACAAATGTGTTTTTGATTGGACTCTTTAATACTGTCCTGGTTATGCCAGGCTTGTTTATTTATTAGGCCTGGATTTGTTAAACCGGCAGTTTGAAGGGTCCAGGTTTGTTGTATTATTGCTTTGGACACAGTCGCTGGTTGGTGTTGCTCCGTTTCCCAGGTGACTCGGCTAACTTTGTGTTGCTTTGTTTCCCAGGTGACTCGGCTAACTGGTACTCCAGTGAGGATGAGGATGGAGGCGGCAGCGTCACGTCCATCCTGAAGACCCTTCGCCAGCAAAGCCAGGGCCCCCCCAAACCTGAGGGCCTACCCTGTGATCCCCGGCTCCAGAAAGGCTCACCAGCGCACCCCCCAGCCCGCCCGGCAGATCCCCGCCATGCGGACCCCCGTCTTGCTCGTGACCCCCGACTTTCCCGGGCAACAGACTCCGCCCAGGCCTCAGACGGCCCCAGCCCCTCCACCTCCCCTTCGTCCGCCCCAATCTCCACCCCTGCAGACCCCCGCCTGGCCCGACTCGCCGCTGCCACTGCCGCTCTGAACCCCAAACCAGATGCCCCGCTGGTGTACAAACCCCCACCCCTAACGGCTCCGTCTGTGGAGGAGGAGGAGACGGAGCGGGTTCTAAGGGACAAGCCGGTGCCAATCCCCATGGACCCCCTGATGGGCATGGCTCTGAGGGACCCGCGCTCCCAGCTCAAACAGTTTAGCCACATCAAGAAGGATGTCGTCCTACACATGCCCCCCTATGCCAAGATGGTCACTTGGAACCCAGAGGACCTCATCCCTGTGCCCATCCCTAAACAGGACTTCTTGCCCCTTCCCCCAGGCATCCCCCCTGTGTCGGCTCTGGATCCCCGCCTCTCGCGAAGCCAGCAGCAGATCCACACGGCGCTCCCCCCACCCCTGCCTGCCCCCCTGCCCTCCTCGGAACCCCCCGGCCCGGCCTCGTCTTCCCTCCCTGACTTCGAGCTGCTCTCTCGCATCCTCAAGACTGTCAACGCCTCGTCTGGCCCCTCCCAGTCCTCCCCTCCTCTCCCACTCGTACCTCCCCCAGCCCTGTTGCTGGCCCCTCCTGCGTCGTGCCCCCCTCCGGTTGACAAGCCTGTCGACCCACGAATGGCCCGCAAAGCTCCCGCCGACCCCCGGCTCCAGCCTCCGAAATCGGCCCTAAAACACCCTTCAGAGACACCCGTCCCCCCTCCGACGCCGGCACCAGCCGCCCCCTCACCCCCCGCCCCCTCCATTGCCCCTTACGACCCTCGGCTGTTGTCTGCGGGTGGGGCAGGCCGTGGAAGTGGGGCTGGGGCATCCGGGGGCAGCAGTGTGCTGAGTGGTATCAGTCTATACGACCCAAGGACTCCCAGTGCAGGCAAGGCTGAGGGCCCTGGGGCCTCTACAAACACTACCCCCAGCATTGCCCCCACAGAGCCTAAACCCACTGAGGCCACATCAGCCAAGCCCAAGGCCAAGGAGCCCCTGTTTGTCCGGAAATCTGCGCTCGACCAGCCGGAGCCAGAGAAGAGCAGCGAGCAGTCTACTGACCGCTACAACAGCTACAACCGGCCCAGGCCCAAGCCTGCACCCTCACCCGCCATAGGGACATCTAGCGGTGGCCCTTCTCCCCCTGGCTGCTCTACAGCCGCCCAGGTCGCTCCTGGTGCTGCCGAGCCGGCCCCAACGGGTGTCCACAATTTGCCCGTGTCCTCGCTTTTCAGCATGGTGAAACAGGCCAGCAAGGCCAGCGGCTCCGGCAGCCCCTTTGGTGGGAACAGCCCCGCCCAGCCTACCGACACCACTCCCCCGACCACCACCTCCACCGCAGAACAGGACAATGCCTCACTGAAGGAGGTTTTCAAGGGCTTTGACCCTACGGCATCGCCCTTCTGCCAGTGAACTCTGAGCTCGTTTGCCTGGATGGTGGAACGTTGTTTTAGACGGGAACACAGATCTCGTTAGCAGGGAGCTCACTGAGGTGCGTGCTGGACAGGCTTCAAACAGTGAACGTTTTAATGTGTTGGTCAGCCTTCACGTCTGTCCAAGTCCCACCTAGACAGGCTACAAACAGTGAACGTTTTAATGTGTTGGTCAGCCTTCACGTCTGTCCAAGTCCCACCTGGACAGGCTACAAACAGTGAACGTTTTAATGTGTTGGTCAGCCTTCACGTCTGTCCAAGTCACACCTGCAGGGTTTGTTAATCAGAATCTGTAACAGACCTTGGGGCCGGGGAGGATGGGTTTGAGGGGTATGTCGGCATCTAGGAAACAGAGACCTCTATTTTAAAACAAACAAGATGTATAAATAAATGTATCCCCCTTGCGAGAATCCCTCCCTACCTAGTTTAGAGAAATGCCACGATGAGTCCAGGAAGCTGAGGTCCACTGCTTTATAAGGGCCATACAGATTTAAATGGACTGTACTGATTTAAATGGACATTACTAATTTAGATGGACAGTACTTGCTCATTCACAGTATCCACCTCCTTGTTCTGTTTCTGTGCATTGGTTTTCTCACTTCCTTAACTGGTCCCTTTTATTTGATCTATTTTTCACTTTTGTCCTGGTCAGAAAAATCTATTGAATCATTGTACCTGTTCTCTAGTTCAGTTGCAGGATGGCACGAGAACAATGCATTGCCACTCCTACCTGTAAATGGATGCAGTACATTATATATATATATATATATATATGAATACAACTACACTATTTTTGTTGGCTTGGTCATTTCTTTGCACGGCCTGTTTATCTGCCAGGCTTTTTCTTCTGTCAGCGATTGAACCTTTCATTAAGTATTTTAGCCTCTGCCTTTTCAGCACTGTTGAACTTCTTCGGTTTGTTAGCTGTTTTGGAGCTAGCAGGGGTGATGTCTATTGACCATGTAGGCCAACTACACCCCTGCCTCAGGCTTCACTCATACTTTCTGCCAATGAGGCAGTACTGTACAGTAAAGACCACAACTGTTAGTGTCCGTCTGTCACATAAAATATGATCATTTTAATTTATTTTTTATACTTACGAGATATCTGCCTCTGCCCTCTGACAGGTGAATCGAATCATTTTATATTATATCAAAAATGTGTTTATTTTCCGCCTCCACGTAGGTGGGATGCAGCCTTTAACCATGAAAGGAGAGTTAAAACAGACAAGGTTTGAACAAATAAAATATACTTACTGTCCTCTGTAAAGCCACGAAAGGTCTGGTTTGAACTGATTACAAAGCGTCATTTTTTTTTGCAAAAAAAATGGTTTTGTAAGTTGTAAGTCCTGTTTGCCTAGAGGTGACATTTTGTAACTGTTCACTGTAGGTGAGATTGTAAAGTATTTAATAAAGGCAATACATGATCAATCAGTTATTACCATGTTCTCATCGTAGTTTGTTGCAGGCTATGTGAGTGGGCAACTTAATGGTAGTAGGTTGTGATCAATGTTCACTGTTAAGGTATTCCTCTGGCAGGGGTGGGTAGTAAAGCGTTACAAGTAACGCTAATTTGTAAAAAGTACCGTTTCGCAGGAAGCTCATAGGGGCTTTAGGTATTTAAAGTGTTCTCCAGGCAGAAATGCCTCCCAAGTTTTATTATTTGAAATTATTTGATTGGTTGATTCAAAACTGAGGGCAGAACGCACATGACACCTGAAATGAGCATACTAGTTTTTAATCAAATCTAACAATACACCTAACATTTCCACTGGAGTGTTAAAATGTACGATAAATATCATAAAAATATAATGGAAATCATTCAATTTCTATGATATATATAGATCTATATATCTCGTAATTATCAATCAAAAGTAAACGTAATGTGAGGTCGACCCTGTTTTGAATAGACTAATCAAATAATTTCTGTCTCCCAAGGCAGATCTGCCTGGAGAACACTTTTCAATAACTAAAGGTCCTATGAGCCAAAGGGCTCAAGTACTGTACTCTTCTAGTTACTTTCTGGTATCTTTACTCTTACTCAAGTATTATTATTTTTTAATAACGTACATTTAACATTTTACCTAACCTTTCATTACATTTTCTTTAGTAATTTGTCGAAACTATGGTTTCGATTCGTAATTTGATTTTAGGTTGGTGATGCGTGAGGAAAAGGTAGGACAAAACTGTTGCAAGTACATGTTTGAAAATGTTACAATTGTTGTCAGGGGTTACACAAGAACATAGCTAACCAACATTGCTATAGTTGGCTAGCTAGTTTTTCTGCTGACGCATTATAACGATAAAAACGAACTAATGCAGAAAGGTTAGCTACAGTAGCGGCTAACGTTCTTTTAGTAAACTAACGGTAGAGACACCTTGTTCATTAAAAAGACACAATAGCTATAGTTGTAATTGACATGTTAAATGGATACTCCCATATTTACTACTTCCACCCTTGCTGTGAAACCACTTAGTTTTTCACATAAGTACAAAGCAGCGAGCCCTAGCTGGTAGAGAGGCGCTGGTGATGTTGGATAAGCAGGCACGGTAGATTGACAATACAGAGAGGAAGAAATTGTCTCTTGTGTGCAAGATTAATCTTTACTAGACTGGGCAGCAAAAACTTTGACAATCACCCTATGCTTAAACTGAACATAAAATACATAGTTTATTGACTCATTATAAAACTCAGAATTTATTTACTAATACAGTATTTTTGTAATTGGTTTTGTTTTTCTATTTTGAATTACTTTAGTCTGTCTCTAGAAAACACATGCCTATAGTCAAACAGGAAAAATGCAGCTTGTGTTTGTACCATCTTAAATAAAAAGAATTCCTTGTTACTATGGTGTTAATGTATTTGAACAAATACTTAATTAATACTCAAGTTCTTTTTGACCAAGTATTCTTCAACAGAAAGATGCCTTCCGTGATTTTAGGCGATATTTAGAACTATTTAGGCCTCTAGGTTATATAAAGAATTTGAATTTAGGTGCCGTAGAACTAAGTGTCTAGGTTCGTATTTTCTCTTTTGTCTCTTGTGTTTATAGGTTGTGCTCTCTCTGCAAACTCATTAGACATCACCGTATAGCTCAGCTTTGATTGACAGCTCTGTCAATTGGACTTCCCTAGCAAACCATGCGTCACACATTTGTTGGGAATTCCCTGCCTGACGCTCAGTAAGGGAATGCCTACAATAGCCAAGAAACTGTTGGGTTTCAGGCTAACTACAGTAAGACGATGAGTCTACTTAGATTGTGCATGTAATATAGACAATATACTACACATCCGGACTATAATGGGGGGGGGGGGTAAAAATATATTTGCAATTACGAGCATCGCGGACTGTATCTTTAAGTACATTTTGTGAAGAGTAACAGTACTTTAGAATGGATTTTAGGACCATCAAACCCAGCCCTCATGTCATCATGACTAATCCCAGGGTGTTCTACTAACAATTATAGTATGACTCAATGTTGTGGTTTCCCTTTTCCAGTCTCTGGGTTCTATGAGCTCATTCATTACAGATCTCTCTTGCTAATGCTCTCTGTTTTAAACAGGATTAAACATTTTTTTTAGTCATTTTAGCTTCTGGTATGGTTGTTAAGATGCAACAGCACATCTCAGAGTTACTCAGTCACGGAGCCTAGCAGTTAGACCATTGGACCTTCCTGAATTGATGTTAAAAAGAAATGTCTATGCTCCTGCAGTGTTGGGAAATCTGCAGAGAAAACAGTTAGGGCTGGAAATAATTGGAAACTGACACAAGTTTCATTGTTCACCCAAATTAATTGAAGTTAAAGTTACATAATGAATATGGCCTTAAAGTGCAGTCTCCCAGCTTTAATTTGAGGGTATTCACATCCTAATTGGAGGAAGGGTTTAGGAATTACAACTCTTTAATATGTAGCCTCCTCATTTTCAAGGGACCAAAAGTATTTGGACAAGTGACTCAAAAGCTGTTTCCTGGACAGTTGTGGGATATTCCTTTTGTTATCAATTGTGTTCAATTAAGCAGGTAAAATGTCTGGACTTGATTTCAGATGTGGCATTCACATTTGGAAGCTGTTGCTGTGATCCTAAAACATGCGGTCAAAGGAGCTCTCAATGCAAGTGAAACAGGCCATCCTTAGGCTGCAAGACAAAATCCATCAGAGAGACAGCAGGAACATTAGGAGTAGGCAAATCACCATTTGGGGGGGGGAAAAATAAATGTACTGATGACCTCTGCAGCATCCATGGTAGACAACAGTGGTGGATGATTATAGGATCCTTTCTATGGTAGAAAAACCCATTGACAACATCCAACCAAGTGAAGAACACTCTCCAGGAGGTAGGCATATCATTATCCAAGTCTACCATAAAGAGAAGACTTCCCTGGAGCAAATACAGAGGGTTCAACTCAAGTTACAAACCATTCATAAGCCTCAAGTATAAAAAGGCCAGATAAGACTTTACCAGACAACATCTACAAAAGCAAGCCCAGTTCTGAAACGGCATTCTTTGGACAGATGAAACTAAGAACAACCTGTAATAGAATGATGGGAAGAAAAACTTATGTAGAAGGCTTGGAACGGCTCTTGATCTGAAATGTACCATGTCATCTAAAACACGGTGCAGGCAGTGTGATGGCATGGGCATGCATTACTTCCAATGGCACTGGTTCACTAGTGTTTGATGTTGTGACAGAAGCAGCCAGATGCATTCTGAAGCATATAGGGACCTGATCAAGTTTGCATTTCATTTGCTGAAGACAACTTAAGACAGACAGACCCACGAACAAACAACAACGGAAGACCACTGCAGTAAAGGCCAAGGAGCAAACCCAGCGTTTGATGTCCATGTGTTTCCAGACTTCAAACAGTCATTGCCTGCAAATGATTCTTCACAAAGTATTATAAATTAACATTTTATTAGCAGTACACTGAAATGCCAAATGCAAAGGATGAATGAAGCATTCAGATCTAAACTACCAAAAATAACATCAATGTTCAAAATCACTACCAGTGAGACACTCCTACACTACACAACAATATGTTTTTCAATGGATTATTATTGCAATAATACAAATAGCTTTCTTACTATCCTAAAATATATTATTTTTATGGCTTTTTCCAACCAACACTTTCCCTCCCACTTCCTAAACCGTGGTATCATTTAAAAAAAAATCAATGAAGTTTCATACAGTATGGTATCGGGTGCTCTCAGAGCCGGTCCGACACATACGCAAGAACCGTTCTTATTGTATGTTGAATAACTCTCTGGGAACCGTCACTTTACCGTGGTGGAGAGGTTTGTTATGTCCCTGTGAACCTGAGAGCTGCATTGTCTGGAGCATTGTGCTCTGCTCTTGGTAGGGTTTCCCATTGCAGAGTGGTCTCAGGCAAGGGGCCAGACTAGGAATGGTTCACAAAGACCCCATGAAATAGTGAGTAAGAGGTAACAAAACCCTGCCCGGAGGAAGCCTGGGGCCGCCCCCTGGAGCCAGGTCCAGACGGTGGGCTAGGCAGCTTGCGTCTGGTGGCCGGGCAAAGCCCGAAAGACCTATCTGGCATTTCAATCCCTCCATCCTGTGTACCCACCACTCACAGGAAGTACCGCGGGACTTTGGTGCGCTGTCATATGGGTGGCAGTGAAGGTCAGGGACCTCGACGAAAAAAACCCGGGTGGCAGAATTTGGCTTTCGGGACGTGGAATGTCACCTGTCTGTGGGGGAAGGAGCCGGAACTTGTGTGGGAGGTGGAGTGCTACCCATTGGATCTGGTAGGGTTTATCTCTACGCATAGCCTCAGTTCTGGAACCGCACTCCTGGATAGGTGTTGGACTCTATTCTTCTCTGGAGTTGCCCAGTGGAATCCACACCCCTGCCCGGTTCCCCGGCTGAGCACTGCTGCGTTGGAGCTTACCCCAGTGGCCAAGAAGGTTGCTTAAGGGGGGGGGACTCGGACTGTGGTTTGTGCATATGCACTGAACAGTAGCTCGGAGTATTTGGCCTTTTTGGAGACCCTGAAGGGAGTCCTGCATGGGGCTCCAGTGGGGGACTCCATGGGGCACAAAAGGCTCAGTGGTGAGGGAGTCAGACTTGTAAGTCAGAAGGTTGCCAGTTCAATTCCTGACTGAGCCAAATATCGTTGTGTCCCTGGGCAAGACACTTTACCCTAATTGCTCCCAGGTTGTTGCTGTAAATAAGAAATTGTTCATAGTCAACTTACCTGGTTAAATAAAGGTAAAAAAACATTGTTCTGCTGAAAGACTTCAATGCCCACGTGTGCAATGATGGAGACACCGGGAGAGGCGTGATTGGGAGGACCAGCCTCACTGATCTAAACAAGAGTGATCGTTTGTTTTTGGACTTCTGTGCTATTAATGGATTGTCTATAATGAACACTATGTTCGAACATAAGGATGCTCATAAGTGTACATGGTACCAGAGCATCCTAGGACGAATGTCGATGATCGATTTTGTTATAGTATCATCTGATCTGAGGACATATGTTTTGGAAGCTCAGGAGAAGAGAGGGGCAGAGATGTCAACTGATCAGAGGGAGTTAGATAAGAGGGTGGGGAAAAGTCTGGACAGACCTGGGAAGCCCAAACGTGTAGTGCGGGTGAACTGGGAACATCTGGAGGAGGCTCCTGTCCGAAAGATCTTCAACACACACCTTCGGCTGAGCTTTTCCAGCATTGAGCCTGAATGGGCTGATGTTCAAAGCTTTCATTACTGAAGCTGCTGCGGTAAGCTGTGGTCTCAAGGTCTTAGGTGCCTCAAGGGGCGGTAACCCTCAAACACCATGGTGGACACCGGTGGTCAGGGAAGCGCCCCGACTGAAGGAGTCCTTTAGGGAGATGTTATCCCAGAGGACTCCGGAGGCAGTGGCAGGGTGTCGACGAGCCCGAAGGGCAGCAGCCTCTGCCGTGTCAGAGGCAAAGCAACATCTGAGGTGATTCTCTGCAGGAAACCGGTGGATTGCGTACTCTAGGTAGGGAATGATTCCTTACTCATTCGCTGCATTGCAGGCTAATTCGCTGCATTGCAGGACAGTCTACGTAATGATAGTCACAGGTTTGAATCTGACTATGGGTTCTCTGACTTTCCCTGGGCCTCCTGCGCTATGCTAACCTGACTCCGCCAGATGGATTGCTTCGCATTTGCTCCGCATATCCATCTGGGAACCTTTCATTGGAGAATGTTTGGGAAGGGGCGAAAATACTGGTTAGCTGAATGGATAAACCATCTGTCTATCACCACCTATGAAGGTGATAGACAGGCCAAATCAACCAATCAGAAAACTTGCTGGATAGCTAAGCTCATCTCATTCGTGGAAGCCACCATGTTGTCTAGACTGAACAGTCGCTTTTCGTTGCGTCACACCCTAACCCACCTCAAACCAATGCTGATTGGTCGGTCGTTTGGCAAACGATTCCAAACTTTCTCTATCTCAAGATGCCAGACTGATCTGTGAGTGGAAAACTGGAGCTCGCGAGATCATTTTGGACCCACGAGGCTAACCCTATGCAGCGATGCCTGGAATTTGGGTTAGATAAGTCAGATTATCTATCCTACCATGTCGCTCTCCAGTTACTCCTTGTCTTCAGATAGGGCGCCTGTAAATTCAATTGTGGAAGTATTGTCGGTGAACGTAATCATCCTTTGCATGATCTGACTAAAGCAGTGGTCCTCAAACCCTTCTGTGGAGGGCCTAGTGTATGCTGGTTTTTGGTCTTTCCCTTCAATTAGAGCATAATTAGGACCTAGACTGCCAGGTGAGGGGAGATACTAACCAATTAGTGAGCTACTCCATCAGGCTTGTACAAGGTAAAAGCGAAAACCTGCATACACTAGGCCCTCCATGGAAGGGTTTGAGGACCACTGGACTAAAGGCTTCCGTGTTAGGTGTGCAGTGCGAAAAGAATCGGCAGCAAGCTCGGGCAACATGTTTGTTGGATGAACCATGTGCGCACCCCTCGCCGTCCCACAGATCTGTCCAAGTAGTTGCGGAGCTGCCGACAAGGCATGGTTAGTTGGAATTGGGAAGGGAGGAAAATCTGGAAAATTCAGAAATAATAACCTACAGAAACCTACCAGGACACTCAAACCACAGTATATAAAGGACATTTTCTACTCATAAGACTAGACATTATTTTCTGAACTGGCTCACAGCCCTGTGTATATAATACGCTATATTATCTTACCTCTCTGCTGGTAACTAACATCATTAGTGTGTAGAGGAATCAGTCACAAAGTTGAAGTTACGCCGGGGCTGGATATTTCAACAAGACAATGACCCTAAAAATAACACTGCTTAAAATCTAATCTGGCATTTATGCAGAAGAACAAGTACAATGTTCTGGAATGGCCATCCCAGTCCCCAGACCTAAATATCATTGATAATCTGTGGGGTGATTTGAAGAGGGCTGTCCATGCTCTGCAACCATCAAACCTACCTGAATTAGAGATGTTTTGCAAGGAGGAATGGTCTAAAATACCTTCATCCAGAATCCAGACACTCATTGCAGGCTATAGGAAGCATCTAGAGGCTGTTATTTCTGCTAAAGGAGGCTCAACTAAATATTGATGTGATATTTCTTTTGGGGTGCCCAAATTTATGCTCCTGTCTAATTTTGTTTTGATGCATATTGCACATTTTCTGTTCATCCAATAAACCTAATTTCACTACTGAAATATTACTCTGTCCTTTAGTTATTTGATAGATCAAAAGTAAATTGCTGATCCAAACACCCAATTATTTATAAGTGGAAATCATGGAAATTAACAGGGGTGCCTGAACTTTTGCCTACGACTGTAAGAATAATAGTACATTGAGTTAAATTCCCATTTTATGTGTACATGTATTCGGACTATAACATTTAATAAAATGTAAAGTATATACAAGTTTGTACTTCTTTTTTTGTCAGTTTTTCCTTGCACTGTGTAGCTAGTCCGTCACTAAAGAAATTAATCCAGCTCACTTTAGGGTAAATCTTTATGTAGTATGAAGATATTTGAGCATCCCTGGAAAGGAAATATGTTACTTTCTTCTATACATGTTGATACAGTACTTATTTGCATTTTCAAACATTTGGGCACCCTGTAACTTAGTACTTGGTAACACCCCCTGTGTTAGATATAACTGCATCCTAAAGTGGTTTTTAGTTTTCAGTCTTTTAATTCTTAACTTTGGAAGTTTTCCTACTCTTCCTTGGAGAACTCTTCCAACTCAGAAAGATTCAAGGTTTTCCTTGCCTGCACTTACCGGTACTTGTAGAGATCAGGTCAACTTCTGTTGAAACAACAATGTTTTTAATGGATGCCCAAGATTTAGCATAAAACAGTATACTATAATCAATGTTATACAAAATATTTACAAAAACATATTTTGCTAATGATTAACACTGTCAGATCTCCATTTGTCCACCCTCTTCATAACAGGGTGGACAATAACAGTTAAAATGTGCATTTATTCACCAACTGATCTTTATAAAGCTAGGATAAAGGCTGCCAGTTGAAAACGAATTTGCATAGTTTGACAAATATATTTTAGAATGATGAAGTTTGATTAATGTATTTGGTAAATTTGCGTAAAAGGGTGGACATGGTATGCTTTCCAACTTCACTTTACCAACATATCTTGATGGAATTTTAATAATATAAAGTAGGGTATACATTTTCACTAGGTACACCACATTTCAATATTTTGTAATAAAAGCAACACTTATTGAAAAAAAGAGTATACATTCTATAGCATTTAATTAAGAAGATTAAGTATTTTGAAAAATGTGTGATTGAGTTGCTAATTACTCTCTTTGAAGTTCACTGAGCAGCCCTTGGGACATTGCAAAATTGCCTCCCTGTACTGAAATAAGATAGTCTAAAATATATTAAATGTAGTTTGAAGTCTATTTGATTATGCTTTTATCATTATGAAGGTAGAAAATCAAGGATCCTTTGGAAATTAAAACTATGATTTTTTATATGGCATATAAAATTATTTATTTTGAGGAAATAAAATAACAGTGATATTATCCCTACAGTTACATTTCAATAGAAAATCCCTAAGTCCCCATGAGAGGTTTGAGAAACACTGCAGTACATAATGCATTGATTGTGAAAAGGCCAAATATTTGCGATCTTTGAATTAGCTGAGAAGAAGATAAAGGAATAAACTGATATCCATCTCTTGGCATGTTTTGACACAGATCTTTCTATTGTACAAATTGAGTTAATAGGTCTAGGCCCAGATTTTCTGCTTCCATGTGAACAATGAATGCTCACATTTTGAAACGCTCATAATATCCAATATAATAGAAATTCCAGAATCTGTAAAATGACATAAGAAGTGATTCTGCTATGGAAGCTTACATGAACAGGGGTCAATTGTATTCATTTTAGGTGAGGGTTTATAAGGGTTTTCTCATAGAAATTGAATGATTAGAAGTGCCATTCCAATGCAAATAAATGTAGCAGAATGGTCAGAGCGCCAGCCATTTTTACGTGTACCATTCCATTGCAAAGATCTAGCGGCCTACTTCCGCATTAAACCTATTCGCGTGTTGTTACCGTGACAACTAACGACAGTCGCCATTTTTTGTGTACTAATCAAATGACCAAGCAAAACAGTTTAATAAGGCTTCTATAGATTTGATTTCTATGGGTTTTCTATTCCTTCTTAGAACAGCATGTCCCCATCCCACTCAGTGTTGTAACAAACGTCTGGTAATGTCACATTTGTGATTCCCATGCAACCTTCAATCACAGCTTGTTCAACCCATGCCCCTCCCCCCCACTTCCTGTCCCATTTGAAGGAATTCCATGCAGGGTTAGAGAACTTTCCACCTCTTAACCCACAACGACCATTTAAGAAATGTCTAAACAAACCTGGCTGCTTTTGGAATTATTCAGGAAAAGCATATTCACAGATATGATTTATTTTAGCTTTTCTTACTTTAGGATGTTTCTGGCTGAGGAACATATCTAGCCACAACACTTTGTAATAGTAACGCATGTAACATTCAATCTTGATTAAAGGGGTACACCCTGTGTTTACCCGGCATTATAAGCTACAGTACAAACAGAGAAAAGCACTCTAATTTAGAGTGATTATGAAAACACAAGTGATGTCAAAGTATAAAGACTCCGTATTCCACAAACTGATCCTCCTGTTGTGTTGAAATCCCTGGGTCTTTGTATAGAACTGGATGACAGATAAATTCCAAATAACAAGGTAACCAATGTGTTGGCACGCAAAATTCAACATCCTCCTCTGTTCCAAAAACAAAATGTTCAGGGTAAAAGTTGGCATGAGAAACTGTGAGAGATCCCTCTGGGTTCTCACCGTGTGAACTTTCCACCCACACTCACTTTAGAGCAGTATGCCCGACATCTCCAAGGGCGCTGTATTCAATGAGCCGTGAACACTGTTTATTTCTGTTTCTCTGTTTAATCGATGTTGCATTTCCCATGTTCCATTTTAGTAATAGTAGTAGCAGTGGTGTTTATTTGTGTAGATGTGAGCACATGAATGCCTGTAAATCTTTACTATTTTCCAAATGCTAGAACCACATGTACTATCTATCGCTCGTTGACAAACAGCCGTCCACCCAGGTTCGGCCATGTAGTGTTTATAGTAGTGCCTTCCTTTCTTTCTTTGTTGTTGTCTATTTCAGTTTGTTTGTTCTAGAGTGCCCTTGTCCATGACCCACAAATCCACCCAGGCCCTGTGGTGGGGGCACGGGGAATGATGGGAAAGGGAGGAGACAGGAATGACCGGCCTTCCTTGAGGGAAGTATGTGTGAGAGAGAGAGACAGAGGACTAAAAAAAAACTGGGAGAAAAGGAGAGAGACGGAGACTGGCTGGCTCCTCAATTTCAGTACTACATTTCAGTATCTGCCTGCATTAGAATGGCTCATGGCAGCAACCATTTTTCTTTACTGTGTCCATGCACCTTCCTGGCTAATTACCTGAAATGCTCCTGTTACACTCATTAGCATTTCTGCACACATTGCTACACTCATTAGCATTTCTGCACACATTGCTACACTCATTAGCATTTCTGCACACATTGTTACGCTCATTAGCATTTCTGCACACATTGTTACGCACATTAGCATTTCTGCACACATTGCTACACTCATTAGCATTTCTGCACACATTGCTACACTCATTAGCATTTCTGCACACATTGCTACACTCATTAGCATTTCTGCACACATTGTTATGCTCATTAGCATTTCTGCACACATTGTTACCCTCATTAGCATTTCTGCACACATTGTTACGCTCATTAGCATTTCTGCACACATACACTTATTAGCATTCCTGCACACATTGCTACACTCATTAGCCTTTCTGCACACATTGTTACGCTCATTAGCATTTCTGCACACATACACTCATTAGCATTTCTGCACACATTGCTACCCCCATTAGCATTTCTGCATACATTGCTACACTCATTAGCATTTCTGCACACATTGTTACTCTCATTAGCATTTCTGCACACATTGTTACGCTCATTAGCATTTCTGCACACATTGCTACACTCATTAGCATTTCTGCACATATTGCTACACTCATTAGCATTTCTGCACACATTGTTACGCTCATTAGCATTTCTGCACAACGTTTTCCCACTTAGGTTTAAGTTGTTTTGCTAATTTAATGAAGTGGCTGTCTTGCCTTTTTACCTTGTAAAGCGTGACATAGCATGAGTTTGTCCTATAAAACAATGTTTAACTTGAACGTTTGACATGCTGCTCTCGTTGACAGTACAGCATGTAAATATTTTTTGTTTCTTAGCCTATACATTTGAAGTTCATTGTGCTACATATATCGGCAGTTTAACACTGTCAATCATGCTTTTATGTAATTTCTCTCTCTGTAGAAACTCAAGAAATTCCATAACTTGTAACTAAATTTTGATTGGTGTGTTCTCCATCAATTCACTCATAATAACATCCTGATTGAAGTCCATTTCTTCAACCTGTGTATGCAGCAATGTTAACTACTGAAACTTTCATATTTCCTTATTCTCATCTCCCACAAACTCTCCTTCATTGTTATGTTTTTCACAGGCTAGACCAATACACATAGAATACTGTAATTAGGCTAATAAACTAAGGAATAGTGTGGCTAGACTAATAAACCAATGGAATATTGACCGCAAATTATTTTTCAATAAAACAAGATCTCAATCAATTGGTCTACTACTGCAAGTTTTATGAGATTGGAAATAACTGACATACAGTTAGGCCAATAAATATTTGGACATTGACTAAGTTCTCATTATTTCAGCAGTATACAACAGCATATTTGATTTGAATATTTGTTGCAGATTTTCAGATTTAACCTGAGTGTAGTCATCCAAAACGGGATTTGAAAAAATGATAGCAAAGTCAATGTCCAAATATTTTGTGTTTAATCAGAGGGGCACGTTTTGGCGCTAGCGCATAAAATCGTAATAACTTGATCAATTTATTTATTTTTATTTTTATTATTCAGTCAGCTCAGGGGGGGGCACAAGGGGGGCAAGTGCCATTTTTACAGGGGCATTGGCCCCTGCAGGCCCCCATGTAGAACCGCCCCTGCCTAACTGTATATCAATAACTGCTGTAAAGATTCATAAATATTCCCCTCCTTAGCAGTTACTACTGGCATGAAGGTGTGCTGCAGTTTTAACTGTATGACCATACTGGGTAGATAGTTCCAGTTCGACTTGTGAGACAAGGTTATTGCTTGCTGACACTGACAAAGATCTCAGTAGAATCTGATAGACCCATTTATTTCTTCTCCAACTTTTAAGTAATCCTTTCCAATTGAAGACTCCCAGGTCGGTTTCCCCCAGAGTTTATCTGAAACACTTGGAATCGTATATAATGGAAACCACATGGCATTAACACAGACACATCCCAGAATTCCCAGCATTCCTGGCTGTGAGGTCACTCTGTTGCTCAGCAGTCCAATCGTCAGTAACTTTCACTGCACAGATCCACTCAAATCCAGTTGACTACTGTAGAATTGCTTTCTGATCAACAATGGAGACCTTAATGAATTTGTGAGGCCGTTATAGACTTGTTTAAAGGGCGTTGGAAGGAGATCAGATTGGGAGGGGCCATTGAATGTGTCCAAATCCTTTGCTATGAGAGCTGACCAGCTGTTGAACCTAGCACACAAGGAAGGACTGCTACATGAGCTCTTGATGAATCAGATAAGCTTGGAGGGGGACAGACAGGTCCCACACTTTCTTTGTGGTGGTGAGCTTGTGTTTCCCTATCCCGGTCCATATCCCCAATTACGCAACCATTTACTGAACTCCATCTCTGTTTGAGTGTGTGTTTGTGAGGGATACCATGACTAGTTGCTTTGCCCTGTGTCAGGTCTTATTTTGTGAACAGAGTCTCAACAATTTTAAAGGATGGAATTATATGAAGTGTGTGTCTGTCTGTAGGCTACGTCTGACTTTGTGTCGGTGTTTGAGCTTAACAATTTAACAATTGAATTGGCGAGTTCTTGGGTTTAACTTTAATGAGCATTTAAACCGCATGACTATGAATTGAAATTGCTTTTTTTTTACAACATGAAGACCTTAAATTTGCAAAGCTACAGTGAACTTGACATAGTTCAAATTTATTTTGAAGAAAGTATCTTTGCAGAGTTTGATGTAGCTGTCTAAAAGCTGCTGACTACAAAACAGATGTTTTTCCAGGCAAGGGTGGTTCAAGCCCCAGCTAGACCGCAGTGTGTGCCCTGTCTCTGCTTGTCTCCATAGCCTCTGCTTTATCTTGTGCTGTGAATAGAATAAAACATACACTCACCTTAAAAAGAATATTGACTGTGAATACCTAAATCTCGTTTCATAATTTATAAATTTATCTTAAAAACAAAATCAGTTACTTTGTTTATTGTTATAAATAATACATAGCCTAAACAGTATTGATAATACAAACATTTAAACGAAGAAATAAAAGTGCGATCCCATCCATTTATCCCGTGGCCTAGAATGATGCTTGCAACTTGTGCAATTTTTAAGCTCGGCTCCGAATCGGCCGGGAAAGAAAAACCTGTGCAATGTGGTAAGTAGTAATACTACATATTATTCTTTATTTTTAAAAAGCAACCCCAAAGTTTGTTGCTCAAATCAGTCGAGAGTTGTGAGCTTTAAAAATCCAAGTATGAAACACCAAGTAAAGGAGAGGTCTTCGATAAGGTTTTGTCCAAATAAGTACCCAAGAGGGGCGCCACTGCTGAGTTGCTATCAAATTAGGCCTGGTTAGCACTTTCCTGGAGCCATTAGTCAGTTCTCTAGAGACAAAAAATGTATTACAGGACTATTTTCAAATGCTGACTCTCACAATATAACAAAGCTATTGGTTCCATTGCTTAATTGGTTTACGTATCACCTGTGTTTGTGTATCACTTAACTTCAAACTGCTGTTTAATGCTTAGCCAAAGGCAAATATTTAATTGACTGTGTGATGCATTTTCCATCGTTTTTAAATACTGTTGCTGTCAGCTTTTTAGCCTACTAGCTAGCTATAGTTAAACCGTTGCACTCCAAAGCTCCCCAAAACATGATCCTCGTTTACTTTTACAATCACCACGCCCCTCCCTTATCCGCATACATTCTACGCTGCTCATCGCATCGACTCCAGAAACAGTTCGCAGTAAGAGGTTTACCTGTTCACCAACTACAGAAGCTGACGTCTTAACGCTGGAGTATAGACACAGCTAGATTCTTCCATGTAAATACAGGCAAGTATTGACTTATACCTATTATACCGCAAGTATTGACTTATACCTATTATACCTACAGCTGTTAATTATAAATGTTTTCTAACTATGGGTTTAAGATTCTACGTGATGTTTAGGGCTACCTCTCATCTAAAGACTATGAAGAAGATATATCTCTTATCGTTTTATCTCGTATAGGCATTATTTAACCTTCGACTTAAAATTGACGTCAAATTCGATAACGGAACCACTGCATCTGATTATGATGGATCTATCTTTAAGAAGATTACATGCTTAATATAGAGCGTGTGATATAACAGGTTATTCCACTACGGTAAAACCCATTTTAAACTCATTTGTTAATAATATAGCCTACTTGCTATCTTCCATTTATGTAAAGCCATTGGTAATATGCTATATATAGGATATCCTAATCAATAGCATCTTAAACTTATAACACATATACTCACCTGTGAGTCCCATAGACCTACAAACGTAAATCTATGGATTACTATACTAGAAAATAATCGCGTTTAAAACCACCGAGCTGTGTGTGTGTGTGTGTGTGTGTGTGTGTGTGTGTGTGTGTGTGTGTGTGTGTGTGTGTGTGTGTGTGTGTGTGTGTGTGTGTGTGTGTGTG
>JACXGM010000653.1:0-10212 GCA_016801145.1 Umbra pygmaea | reverse complement strand
GATTACTTGACTCAAGGTCACCAGAACATGAGACCTTATCAATTAAAGAACCCTGAGTCTTTCTCTCTGCAATATCATTTGAAACTCAAACCTTTTGTCCACAAAACAGATTACTGGCTGTTAGTGGTGCAACATCTATCGATAACATATTCATCCAAGCATGATCGATCTGGATCCATGCTTGGATGAATATGTTATCCTTTTCTAAAAACCTCTTTAAGGCCTACTGCAAATACCAACATTATTTAATAGATTGTGGCGTCAGGTAACTCAGGTTATTTTCCCAGTTTGGATCTAATATTACAAAGCAACATGACTAAAGTAAATAGATAGGTATAAGCTTGTACTACCCATTCCTATAAGTATGTATTTGAAAGGTTTTGTTGAATAAGACTGATTAATGCTGATCATATTATAAGTTATGTTTTAGTTTCCTGTTATGTTTTTTTCATCATTAGGCAGAGCTTGATAACTATAGATAAGATGTTCAACCCTAACTTCCATACCTAATTTGTATGCTATCTTAAATTGCTATGTTATAAAGTGTACCAAAACATTTAATCACTTGAAAAATTTGATTACTCCTGAACTGACTAAAAACTTTTGACTTTTACAGTGTTCCCAAATAAATCAAATCCAACCAGAAGAGGAACAAGATAGCATAATATATACATTTGCATATTAAAGCAGAGTGCCAGTTTCCTTGTAGACCAAGCAATGTAAAAAAAAAAACTAGAAACAGATGTTTAACTTTGTTGAATAATTGTTGCAGTTGCAATTTTCAAAATTCCACAGTGTAAATTAATGTTGTGTGTCCCAGAAAGAATACAAATTTCCAACTTTTTCTTGTAATTGGTTCTTAATCCACTGTAAGTATTCTTCAACATCTTTAGGACATATTTGTAACTTGACATTTAACCCTTCAATGTTCGACTCTTCCGTTTGGTAGAGCACACAATGGGTTTTTTCGCAGCGAGGACATTAAAGGGTTAAAACATGTTCAAAATGTTTTTGATCTTCATCCAACAGTGTTTAATATATATTTTCTGTTTAACCATTATTTAACCAGGCAAGTTGATTAAGAACCCATTCTTATGTCATGGTGTGTGTTTGAGGCTGTCTTTAGAACTATTGTTATCAATGAATACAGTATTTGTTTAATGAAACCTCCTCTACGTTGGAATTAGTAGATAAACACTAAGTCAGCAGTTGGAATCTGCCAGAAACAGAACGTTGGGTGTTATATAAATGGATGAAATGTTGTATTTTTTCATCTCAAGGAGAAAGATACATCTTTATTACTGCTTTTATGCTCATACCTACCACTAAATGACCATCCCATAGCCGCTTTAAGTGCCAAATTTCTGCGGTTTCACAGACGCTGTAACCAAAAGGTATTGGGCCTGTGTGAATGGCTCACCTTCAACCCCCAAACACCCCCAGTTCTCAAAAGGGCATTATAAACATTGCCTGGGGTATAATCTTATCTGAGGTTGTCTCACACCAAGTGTAATAGCTCCATGGGAGCCAAAGAAATCTTTCACCTTTAGCTCCCATTGTGACGTCACCACTCCACTCCAATACAAGTGGCACAATGCCTTGTGGCCAATGACTGTTTTTGGTCAGTTAACACTGAGAAGATCACTACCAACAAGTCTCAACATTCTCTTTAATTTGATCTAAATCTCAAGCAGCTTCAAAGTTAAAGCTCACGTGATACATTTCACACAGCGGTCAGAGATGCCATGAGTCTGGGTGTCGTAGAAAATGAGTAACACACAGACCGGTGATATCGAGCTATGTGTAAAGACTTAGGGTTGGTGATGATTCCATAAACTCTGATGATTCATGAGTGTCAGCTCATAGGCGTGAACAAAAAATATTTTTGATGCTAGATGCTATGCTAAAAAATGTGATGCTGCCCCACCTATGTTTTAACTCTGTCATCCACATTTTTCCTTATCCAACTTTACCATGAAAAAAAGCTCTTATAAAGGCCAGGAAATGTGTAAAGCTAGATACCATGCATTTCTATGAGGAGAAATATTGTGAGTCATAATCCCAATGAATCCTAGCTGCATCAAGTCCTTTTTCACCATTAATTTCGTCCCTCAAGGATCTTCTATAGTCACTTGAAATAAGGTCTGTGTTTTGTTTAGGCTTACACCAAAATCAAAATTCTCATTAACAATACAGGATAAATTACTAGCTACAACAGTAGTTGGATAGCTTAGCTATTGTGTGAATAATTCCAGAGTGAGTGAGTGAGTACTAATGCATGAGCTTCATCCGTTCTAGCCATGATGCCTTGGTGAGTAGCTAACCCTGTTCAAAAAGGGGGTGTAGCCTTCCAATTCAAAACAGAAGAGCCCAGCAAATTTGTTGGTATTTTCTATGCACTTAAAATAAATACAGAGTGCAAAGTGGAATGATAATGTGAAACATTAACATTGCAAAGTGGAATGATAATGTGAAACCTTAACATTCCACTTTTACTGCATATATACTATAGCCATATACACCACGTTCCAAAATATAATGCAAATGATATTTTATACAGATTTTCCTAAATAGTCGATGCAAATGACAGTCAGTATAATTTTAAGGTCACCAACCGTTAGGGTATTAGTTAGATTTCATTGAACAAACCACCCAATAAAAACAGTATTCTTTCTTCAAAAATAAAAAAAATAAAAATGCACTCTTCCAATTTATTATGCACAACAGAGTTTCAAAACATTTTATAGGTTGTAAAGAACTGAAAATGGTCATTTGTTGAATTTGCAGTATTAGGAGGTCATATTTAGGAGGTCAGATTTTTTTAATCATAAGCTATTTCAATCAAACACATCTTAACAGGGCAAGTTACATGTTAACATAGGTCCTCTTCTTTGATATCACCTTCACAATTCTTGCATCCATTGAACTTGTGAGTTTATGGAGAGTTTCTGCTTGAATTTCTTTGCAGGATGTCAGAATAGTCTCCCAGAGCTGCTGTTTTGATGCAAACTGCCTCCAACCCTCATATCTTTTGCTTGAGAATGCTCCAAAAGTTCTCAAAAGGGTTGTGGTCACGGGAGGATGGGGGCCACACCATGAGTTTCTCTCCTTTTATACCCATAGCAGCCAATGACACAGAGATATTCTTTGCAGCTTAAGATGGTGCATTGTCATGCATGAAGATGATTTTGGAAGGCACAGTTCTTTTTGTACCATTAAAGAAAGTGGTCAGTCAGACACTCTCTATACTTTGCCAAAGTCATTTTCACAACTTCAGGGACCCTAAAGGGGCCTACCAGCTCTCTTCCCATGATTCCAGCCAAAAACCTGACCTTGCCACCTCTTGCTGATGTCACAGCTTTATTGGGACATGGTAGCCATCCACTACTCCATCAATCTGGATGATCCAGAGTGCACGGCACTCATTAGTAAACAAGACTGTTTGAAAATTAGTTTTCATGTATTTCTGGGCCCACTGCAAACATCTCTGCTTATGAGCATTGGTTAGGGGTGGCCGAATAGTAGGTTTATGCACAACTTTAAATACCTGTTTGCTGCTTTGTAATGGCATTTTAGCAGCTGCTCTCTTAATCCAATGAATTTGTCTGGCAGTAACCTTTTTCATTATGCCTTTATTTGCATGTACCCATTTGTGCTCTGAATCAGCCACAAATCTCTTCACAGTACAATGATCACACTTAAGTTTTTGTGAAATATCTAATTTGTAGATATCTAATCTGTTTTCATACCTTGTCCAAGGCATTGCACTATTTGACGCTTTTCCGCAGCAGAGAGATCCTTTATTATATATTGCTTGAAACCTGTGGCCTGCTTAATAATGTGGAACATCCTTAAGTAATTTTCCTTTAATTGGGCTCACCTGGCAAACTAATTATTACAAGTGTCTGAGGTTGATTTCAGTGATCCAAAGAGGCAGGAAACACAATACCATCCATGAGTTCGATTGGAAAAACAAAATATTTAATGTTTATGACACTTAATTCCAATTTGCATTATAATTTGAAACGCGGTATATAGCCTTTTATGGACATTCTCTTATTACAATGCAAACATCCTCCATGTATCCCTTTAATAAAATGCATACAGTATATATTTCCAAAAAAATGTATGTATTCCAAATACATTTAAACATTTACTGTGTCACAAACAAAAATAAATTTAAAAACGCATAAAAGTGTATGTATCATAAAATATAATCTCTTTATCTTTTTTCCCGTAAGAGCTTACAAGAATTCTAAAGAAATGTTAGTTTATATATGTTCTTGGTCTCCCAGTTTCTAGACTGCTTTATAGTACACAATGTTTGTCCTAGTGAAGGAACACAGAGGCTTTGATAACAACCTTGATAATAAGGAGACAGTCTTTTAAACAAATACCTTCTTTGGCAAATTGTTTCCACCAATGTTTAACATATGTGATTTTGTAATAAGTTACGAATTCTCAAGGACATACCATATGATTCACCGTGACTCAGGGCTGCACTGACACAAACCTTAAATCAGTTCTTGTGTAGAACTAACAGCATTTGTGGGCAGTTTCAGGCAGTTCTCCATGGCAAACACACAGATTCTTGAAGTGTTTCCTCTTATATTTTGGGCCTCTGGCATCACTTTGCCAAGGTTGTAAATCTCCTGTTTTTTCTCTCTGTCACTCCACAGAAGCCCAAGACTTGCATTTTGCTGTCACATTCCAAAAGCCGCTGAAATCTGTCAGAGGAACAGCAGACCCAAAGTCAGCCAGCGGATTCTATATCGTCAGTTAGACCAACTGATAAGAGACGAATGATAAGAGAAGAGGGAGACATTGAAGCTGGACCACCCAGCACATATTTTGTAAAATGGTGACTTTTTGAGAGTTAGTTGATCTCAGGCCAAGGCTTACATGTGATCAGCAGGAAGTGGACAAAGAACAGGAAATACTGTCACTCCGCTGAATCTGAAACTGAAGGGAGCAGTGAGTCAAACGCTCAGATTGGAGGGGCTCTCCTTAGAACTGAGTGATCACTTGGAGCCTCATCACCTCACGCACTGAATTCTGGGAAACAGAATGCCAGCCAAGACACCTATCTACCTGAAGACTTCCACGCCCAAGCGGGGGAAGAAGTTGAAGCTCCGAGACGTCTTGTCCGGCGACATGATCAGCCCCCCTCTGGGGGATGTACGCCATAGTGCCCACGTCGGCCCGAATGGCGAGGGTGACATGTTCGGGGACGTGGGCTTCTTGCGGGGCAAAATGGACATGTTGCCAGGCTTGAGCCGCTTACCACGCTCTCACAGCCTGGAGAGGCAGCTGGACGACAATGCAGGGTCACACCACTCTTACAGCAACCACCACAGCCCCTACCATCGGTCCACCGGCTTCATGAAGAGCACCATCTCAATGCCTGTGTTTATCACCCACGAGCAGGCCCCACCCAAACCACCACGGCTCCACCTCGACGACTCCACCCCCTCGTCCCAGCAGCATCAACCTCAGCAGAACCAGCAGAGCGTCTCCGTGTCTGAGTGTGACCGGAGCGTAGGCAGCTACGTGGACCCGTGCCACCACCGTTGCTACTCTGACTCCTTTAGGCACCTGGTGCCGTCTTCTGGGTCTTTCTCAGAGGTTTCCTCTGAGGACTCCATGTCTGAGAGCTGCGGCCCCCTGGACCCTCGGAGGGGACTAAGCCTGGATTCAGACGCCGGCCTCAGCAATGAAGACGTGGGGAGCGAGCGAAGCGAGTCTCCCACCGCCTGCCCTAGGCTCTCCCCTGGTGTCTCTCGCTCAGAGTCCCTCATGGGCCTGAACTTAGACTTGGGTCCTTCCATCCTGGAGGATGTTATGAGCATCATGGACCGCTATAAAAGCGCTGATGACCGCTGTGAGTTGTGATCAGATAGTGAAAAGCGTTGTCTGTGACATCTTCCGTATAGCCAAATAATGACAGGGCTGGTCCAACAAACAGCCAGAGGCAGAGAATACACTACCGGTCCAAATTTTTAGAACACCCAGGAATTTTCATGTGTTTTGATAGAAATTGATACCTTTATTCACCAAGGTGGCATTAAATTGATCATAAATTATAGACACATTATGATTGATTATGGATTAACTAAAGGTCGCATCATTAGTAATTATTAATGTGAATAATTTATTATAAATCAGTAATTTCCAACAGTGATAAACACTTGCAACATTGGTAATGTCTTGGATATATACTTTAATCAATATAACGCTCCCGTGGGGAATGTTTTTTCTTCAATTTTCTCCCCTCCCAATTCCCTCTAATCCTGCCTTGTTGACAGCTCCACAACTCCTTGGCCAGATCTGTGGGATAGCGAAGGGCACGCACATGATTCATCCAACCACATGTCGCCCAGCCGCCAATTCTTTTCACACTGCGAATCCAACACGGAAGCTTTTAGTCAGATCATGCATGGGATGATTACGTTCACCGACTATACTTCCACAATTTAACCCACAGGTGCTGGAGAGTGACGTGGCAGGATAGATAATCTGATTTATCTAACCCAAATCCCATGCAGTGCTATGCCAGTTTGCGCTGCCTCATGCAGCAGCCCGGAGAAAGTCAGAGAACCTAGTCAGGCTCAAACCCGTGACTAATGCAGCAACTTAGCCCACTATGCCACTTGGACCAACCTGCAGTGGTACATTTTTATCAAAAACATGAATATCCCTGTGTGTTATTCTAACAAGTTTGACTGGTAGTTTGTTTGTTTGTTTGTTTATTTAGGATCCTCATTAGCTCCTGTATAACAGGAGCTATTCTTCCAGGACTGAGCTATTCTTCCAGGACTGAGCTATTCTATCAGGACTGACAGGCACAAAGACTTGGATTTAAAATACTGGAACTGTGGGACTAACATCATCCAGACCAGATGCACAGCAGCTTCAAAGCCAATTATTTGTATTTCCATTTTCAGGTTCACAGTGGGGAAAGAGACATTTATTTTTCTACATTTTTTGACATAATGTTGTCTACATTTTCGCAGACCATGATTTACCACTTCAACATTTTACTCATAGTTAAGGCACACAGTGATTCATACTTCTAACTTTCCAAATAATCTCTGTAGTTTTGGATAGGATGATAGGTAATTGCCTGAAAATACAAACAATGTATTTAAAATGACCATCTTGTTATTTTTTTAAATATCATATGATTGTTGATATTCTTCCAAGCATATCTTCTTTTTAAATTCTGTATGTTTAATAGAATTATACTTTTCTGTCTGGAAAATGACAATCTAGATGGATTATGCTTTGTAATAGTTTCCTATCCAGTGGCTGATTTAGGAATGACTACCATGTACAACATATCCAGCATGAGGAAAATTAAGGGCTACATTTCGTGTAGTGAAGTGCATTAAAATCTATGTATTTGAAATGTTCACCTTGAAAACCTGTAAATATATTATGATGACCAGAGATTGTTAAATTTGTTACAAACACTTCTGAACTTAATCGTACATTCCTATATCAGTGTACTGTATATCAGTTGTTATGCATTGTTATGTACTTTAACACTAAATAAATATGAACCAGCAAAGGAAAAACCTTACTTTGCCATATTATATGTATATTCCTTACATTTCACAACGAGCTACTCTGCTGAGCAATAGCCAAGTAATATCTGGACATATTTAATTATAACTGATATGTAAATGATGTATTTGGACTAAATGGTCTTCTGTGAATTAATATGAATAGAATCTAATAATAAAAAGAACTAACACCACAGTGGTATTTTACAATTGTTAGGGCAATACATTTGGCTCGTGTTTAATATAATATTATTTTGATGTAACATGGTTCCTTTTTTAGCAAAAACGTTGGTTATATGCAGTCGAATGACGTTGTCTGGAAAATTTAACTCTGCTTTCTACCAGATCTGATGACCAGCCTAATGTTTTTCACATGTCTCACAGCAGTTTTTATAGTTTTTTGTTATAGAGCAATTTACATATGCAATCTCAGCATATACTGAGTTCAATGGGAGAGAGGTAGTGGGTCCATGAATGTGTTGCTGGCTATTTCACATGTACTCTGAGGAAATTAGACCATTTTGCTATCAAACACACCCTGGCGAATGTTTTTCATATGACTTGTCTCACAGCAGTTTGATGTTTTTTCGTCACAGAGCAATCTGCATAGGCAAGTACAATATGTATACTGAACGTAGAACAATTATTCTTAAAACCTTTTTCGATTATATTAAAGAAATATACATTCTCATTATACCAAACATATGACGTAATCATTCGTGTTGCCAGGAAAAACTATTTTCGGTAATAGGCGCGGCGCATACAATACCAAAATCCGAGGAAAAAATATGGGCCTTTGTGTTGACTTAGCAGTAGAGTGGGAATGGGAGTTTTCATACATTTTCTGGACAGCCTAAAATTAGATATATTTTTAGGTGTAGTTGAACACAGAACCGTACCGTGCGAGCCCATGTGCCCCAAAACATACGGCCAAATTCGGCTCAAAACAAATGTGACGTAACAGCACGTGGAATACTGTCTGCTTCTTCAAATATTAATGCGATACGCGTTTCAGAAACATGTGAATATTTTTTTTGTGTGTTTCTGTTGTGTAGACAACCATAGACCGTGTTGACAACATAATAATGCCGCGGACTGTTCGAATTAATATACTGTTGAATAAGCTCCTCCCTCCCTGTCGTCTGATGACGCGCGGGCACAAACCAGTGTGCAGGGAAGCAAATGACATGTAACCTGGCTGTGTCTGGGTCCACTAGCTAGCGGTATTGTTTTCCAGTAAGATGGCTAGTGACCTAGCTAACGTTATTTATTGTGCATAAAACAAGTCACAGACCCGAAGAAGCGTAGCTCATTGTTGCAAAATACCCTACAAATATGAAGTAAGTGTTGGTGTCAGAGAATGAGACGGTCAAGTTGAATAGCACGCTAGGCACTGTAGCGAGCCAGTTAACATTAAAGAAAGTCGGCTCTATGCAAACATAGCTAAAGTTACTAGCGAGTAGTTGGAACACATAAACTAGCTACTGTAGCCACTTGGTTATAACATTAATAATTGTATTTACAGTGCCTAACGATGTCTGTTGAAATTTATTTAGCCAGCGAAAACAGGGATTAGCTAGCTAGCTGCTTTTCTTTAGCTAGCTAATGTTGCATGCTTTCACAGCTATATTTTGTTAGCCAGCTACTGTACTGGTTAAGTTGCAAACAGAACCAAAAAAATGTGAACAGCGCCCACTATTTGATTTACAGACTGTCATACCTACTGCATTCTGTTGCCTTCTTGACCTTATTCCTTTTTTGTGCAAAATTCCAATGCAGGAATTGCATATTTCTAACAGCAGTAAACATGTAAAAACTGAGTTATGTGTAGTCTTTTGTGATTTTACATTGACCTAACATGATGATGAATTCTTAAGTTGTTTGAGATCATATCAGATGTATCTCTGACTGAATTGTGATTTTATTCAATTGAGCCTTAGGGTGAACATTTTAAGAAAGAGACAATTAGATTAATATAACCACACAGACACAAAAAATATGAGATGCAGGTCTGGAAGGAAATTGAATAGGGCTGTCACAATTTAGGAGGAGCAAATATAAGTGGCCAATTTATAGTTTTGACATATCTTTTGGGTTAAGTTCAATGCTTGTATTTGGACCTCATCCTGCTATTTAGTGAAAGCTAGTAGTTATGCTGAAGTTGATCTTATTTCTAACAACATTTTCCCATCAGATCTAAAACCCCAAAAAACAAAACAATTTCCTGCATTAAAAGGTAATAGTTTTGTGTTTCCTGTAATAGTGTTTGTCATTTGTGGTTGTGTTTTGCATCTAGGCTCAACATCGAAGGTTTGTTAGTGTATTTTCCATATGACTACATTTACCCAGAGCAATATTCCTACATGCTGGAACTCAAGAGGACTTTGGATGCCAAGGTAAAGCAACAGACCCATTATCATGCTGCTTGTTGTAAACTATCCATAAATAAATATGCTTCTGTTAATTTCATTCTAATTGTAAATTGTCGAATTATTTGTAAAAGTCCAGGGACCTGCATGGTTGACATGGCTTGGAAAATGGAGCTAAATTCAAATACAACTAATATGTGGAGAATTAAAAAAATGTTCCCTCCAAAATGCAATGTGTACTACTGTGTCAATGTGTACTACTGTGTCAATGTGTACTA
>JACXGM010000652.1:31282-67622 GCA_016801145.1 Umbra pygmaea | reverse complement strand
GCCCCACCACCTCCCCCACCCTTACCTGGGATGGCCGGTCCTCCTCCCCCGCCGCCGCCCCCTCCTGGCTGTGGGCCTCCTCCGCCATGCGGGCCGGGCTCCCTGGTCCCCCCTCTGCCCATGGGCCTGTATGCTCTGGGCATGGCCCAGGAGAAGCCTCCCCGTAAGGAAGTGGTGGAGCCACCCAGACCCATGAAGCCTCTCTACTGGACCCGGATACAGCTCAACACGAAAAAGTCATTAATCAAAAGTTTTTATAAACGTCTTTGCACATCAAGAGATGTCGCGAAAGCTCTATGCTTTAAACGATATCGAAATATTACGTGTTAAACAATTTGCATTTCTCAAGGGAATGTATTCTAGAATATACAGTATATGATTGATTTTAGAATCTACAGCTCCATATTGTGAATGTTTCCGACCACTTCCATGTTCCCCAACTAAAGGGTTTTGCTAGCATTGTGATCATAGCTCCATAATTCCTGGTGAAATGAGATAAAGATGTATTAGATGCTTAAAGCTGATGTTTGAATGGAAACAGGTGTCCTACAGTCCAGCATGTGGCTTCCATGTCAGTTTGTCAAAAATGCTTGTAACTTTCTGATACTAACAGCTTTGAATTTTAACCATGAAATAAGGAAAGCCAAGCTGGCAAACATGATAATGTGTCATACAAGCTAGAGACCTCAAGATTATAGTGACTACAGATCATAAAATAATGAAATAAGTTTTATTGGGCCAATGGGTATTGATCCGTTTGCTCATGCTAGAATTATGAAGATATGAACAGAGAAGTTGAAATCCCTCTTGTTTAACGTCTTTAAACCCAGGCTCTAACTTTGTAACTCGATCCGCCCAAAGGGAGGTGATCACACCGTTCGTGTGGGAGAAGGTTGACGAGCCCGATGTAGACTTTACAGAGTTTGTGGAGCTGTTCTCCAAGACTGCTGTGAAGGAGAAGAAGAAGCCGCTTTCGGATACCATCACAAAGTCTAAAGCCAAACAGGTGAGCACAAAAACAGTGATAATTTATCATATTCAATCACATTATGAAAAATAATCATTTAAATATGTTTTAGTCATTTAGTAAATCAACTTACAGTGAATACAGTGACCCCCTGGAGCAACTTAGTGTAAAATGCCTTGCTCAAGGGCGCAACAACATTGCGCTCAGTTGGGAATCGAAACGCAACCTGCCTACTAAAAGTCTGACTCCCTAACCACTGAGCCATCTGTTGTAAAAATAAATAAAATGACGGATTGGGACTGGGCCAGTGTTCAGTCCTAACAACCTCGGATGGCCTCGCCTTAAACCTAGGGCCTCTTTGTGAGCCACGGTGCCGTCCGTTCCTGGCCAGACAGAGCGTCTGTTATCTTTAGATCAACTGCTTCGTCCCCAGCTCAATCCTCATTCACTCTTCCTCTTATTTATTTAGGACTTCTCCATTTTTCCTGTCCTCCCAGTTGCTCTGTCCTCCCAGTTGCTCTGTCCTCCCAGTTGCTCTGTCCTCCCAGTTGCTCTGTCCTCCCAGTTGCTCTGTCCTCCCAGTTGCTCTGTCCTCCCAGTTGCTCTGTCCTCTTTCAGTTGCTCTGTCCTCCCAGTTGCTCTGTTCTCTTTCAGTTGCTCTGTCCTCCCAGTTGCTCTGTCCTCCCAGTTGCTCTGTCCTCTTTCAGTTGCTCTGTCCTCCCAGTTGCTCTGTCCTCTTTCAGTTGCTCTGTCCTCCCAGTTGCTCTGTCCTCCCAGTTGCTCTGTCCTCTTTCAGTTGAACCGTTGGGTTCTGGGGCACTGAAATGAACTGGGAACAGATGGAATGGAATGGAAGGTTCTGGAGCAGTGAAATGTCCCATCCCCTCAGGCCAATTGGAAGGTTCTGGAGCCGGCCAGATCAGGCCTTGGACTCCACTACTAAAGATTTGTTCAGATTTATTAAAATCCCTTTGGTCTTCTGTGGACTATAAAATCAAAAGCACATCAGAGCGGCTGAGGGGGGGGGTTGGGCTCATGCCATGTCAAGGGCAAACATTGGAGCATAAACAACATATTAAACATAACAAATATGCATCTCTTTATTTATTTTCCCTTGTCAATCATGCTCACCACTATTTGTACATTGTTAGAAAAATGGAAAGGAAAACCTGTAACTAGTATCTTCTATTTTATTATTCAGTTTTATTCAGTTTTATTTAGTTTCTTTATTTTAGAACTGTTTTGACAATGTAAACAAATGTTTGCTATGCCAGTAAGTCTTTTTAATATAAATATTATTAGAAAACTGCATGTTTTGACAGATATTACAGAAGTTGTATTAAATATTTATGTATTAATATCTATAATATTTATAGATGACTCATAAAATGTTTCTGTTATACATGTGTGTGACATGTTTTTGTAGGAAATGAGCCAAGATCAGGTACGAATGGGTTGTCATATGAGGCAAAACCATATAAAAATTATATTTTATTTGAATGATTTTTTTCCATGTGGGGTTATTTACCCACACTGATTTTTTATTTCTTTTGTAAGTTGGTATCGTATGCTAGGGCAGTCTTTTTTGCTGAGAAATTTCTTCATTCTTATTAAGTCCCATCCCTTTGGTTGACAGTTGTCTTGTGGTCAGTCAAAAAATCTGGGTTCAATTTAGGCCAGCAAATAAAGTATTTGGGAATTTAAGTTGTTTTTAGCGATTGACCTTGCTAAATATTCTGGTACAGAATCTTTGAAGTTATCCCAATTCCAGAGCAAGTGAAAGAAGTAGAAAACCCTGTTTTAAAGACCCATGGAGATTGAGTGGTGTTTTGTGGTCATGTTTAAAACATTACCTTAGACACTAACTGATTAAAATAATTGCTGTCCCATCTCCTTGGTAGCTGCCAGAGACTGCCTGGAAACATTTTATTTTGACAAAGTATTATAGCTTTCTTTAATGACAGAAGGCATGCAAGTAACAGGAAGTGGCCAAGTTGTTAGACGCAAAGTTTTCGCAGATACCTGTATAAGATCCATCTTCAAAACTAGTTTTAGTTAAGGGCGAGTTAAGGATTCTTCAAAACTAGTTTTAGTTAAGGGGGAGTTAAGGATTCTATTGGGTTTGCATGCGAATGTAATATTTATGTGGTTGCATCTTAGCTGAGCTGGATAAAATAAAACATTGCCGTACACATTAATACACCCACTGCAATTTATTTTAATTTACACCACTGCAAATGTTTTTTTGAACTGAATATTATGTATTTTGGGACATTATGGTGAACGAAAATATTTCCTAGTTGACAGAGTTCATTTTCACTCCGTTGTCTTCAGCTGTGTTTAGTTCCCCAAATCAGTTGTCATTCAGCGCAGTAACAATGTCTTTCTACCAGATCGTTGCTTGGATCTAAGAACTTTCTGGCTTTGCATTGTTTACGGTCTTTCACTGTTCTGATATCATGCTGTCGACGTCAGCCCCTCTCTAGCCCCTGGCTGGGAAGGCTACAGACACAAATTGTTCTGTTGGTTGTATTCTCCAACCAAAAGAGACCGTTTCATCTCAGTTGTTCCATCCCTCCAGAAGATCAATCCCTTTGTTTTCAATCCTTCAAAAGCAAGCAGAGCTCAGCTGACACTACTGAGTGTGTTTATTTGTTTTTTCCTGGTTGATGGATCATGTACGTTAGTAAGGAAGTTCCTGAGACCCTCTTTACATTCTGAAACGTTTATGTTAATGCGTAATACACTTCTACTTGAAACTATATAAAGTTTCTAGACACTGACACAGTGTGCCATCCGTGGCAATGTAGGACGGATCATTGTCAGTAGCTCTGATAAAAATCTGTAAACAGAACTTTTCCCTGGACTTAGGGGCAAGCACTGTGGGCACATTGTCTTAACCCCAAATAATAACTCCCTATCCCCTATGTAGTGCAATACGTTTGATCAGTGCCCAATAGGGAATAGGAGGCAATTTGGTACACACAGCAGTCTTTCTCCCAAATAGCAGTATTCTCTTAGTGCACTACTGTTGACCCATATGCTCTGGACCAAAGTAGTGGACTACATGGGGAACAGTGTTCAATTTGGGACAGTGTGTTGACAAGGTGACGGTGGGTTGTGCCTCTAGACGTTCTGGATTCTTTCTCAAGCTCCTGCAGGCTAATTATTTAATCAGAGAACAAGGAGAACTTTTTTTTTTTCTGCTGATGGGGAAATGGACGCCAGCAATTATGTATAATCATATAAAGACTGTTTCATTTCTTTATTATTATTTTCTTAATTGCTTGTCTAACCTAGACTAAGGAGATGCTGGGTAGAAAGCCAAATTAATGTCCTTTTTTCCAAATGTTTCTGATTATAGACAGAATATTTAAGGTTTTACCGCTGTTGTTTCTTCTGATAAGATGTAGGGTTGAACCAGAAGGCAGCACATTTTTCGCTGAATAAATACAGTTCACACGGCTACAGGGGCAATGAAAAAGTACAAGAATAATAATTTAAAAAGGAAATAGCTTTTGATATCGGACTGTAACCTGAATAAACTAGTTGGACTAGAACGTGAATAAACTAGTTCTCACCAATGCGTGTCTGTTATTAAACTGGCGACTCGTAAGGATGTGGGGCAGTGGTGAGCTCTACGTGGGCACTGTGTGCTCGAGCAGACCTGCCTCTAATATACGCTGGAGAAGATTAAATGGTACTTGGTTCTTTGACATGTATAAAGTGGGAAATGTCAGGCTTTGGAATAATGTGCCTTAACTGCTCTTGGTTTCGGAGTTCTTTCTGAACTTTTCTTTATTTTTTCTCTCATTCTTTGTCTTCAGTAGGGAACCAAATTAAATTGTCCGTCTGAAAGAGAGAAACCAAGTGGTGGGATTGTGGGCTACATAGCTGTTATTTATGCGGGCGTTCTTAGGGTTTATTGTAATTAAGATGTCTCATTAATGTCTCATTAATGTAAGACACAACATCACAGTCTCTTCCTGATGACGCTCGGCGATCTCATCGCTCTTGTGACTTCTCAACCTTAATGTCTCGTTTCTGTGCAGGTGGTCAAGCTGCTGAACCACAAGCGCTCTCAGGCCGTGGGAATTCTGATGTCGAGCCTGCATCTCGACATGAAAGACATCCAGCACGGTGAGCTAACCACTTACAGACAGCATCTGGGTGGGGCGTCACCTACACTTGAATCATGTCCAACCACAAAGAGGTTAAGAAGGCACGTTAAGATGGCTTCCAAAGCCGCCATGCAGGAAGCATTTTTTTGTGCGTCGCTTTGGGATCAGCAGAGGCCTTCTGGTGTTTTCTTTGGAAGGTGGATTAATCTGCAGAATAAATCAGAAAAAATAGGGAGTTTTTCTATCAGTCTTCATGGTTTTCTGCGTCAGTCGTCTAGTTTCCTATGATTTAACTGACCTATAGTTGTTTGTTTGGGTTGCTGTCATTGTTCAGATGCAGACGTGTTTTGACCGCATTTGGAGAGGCAGTGAACACATTTCCTATTTCTTTTCCCTCTTTCTGTGTTATCTGGTGATGTAATGATAGCGCATGCATGCCATGTAGACATCACAGCCAAGTCCAGGTCTCCTTAGTTCCCTTTTGTAAGTTCCGGTCACATTCGGTCAAAGGTTGGCTTAGTCTCTGGTCACGTTTTGTCAGAGGTCATCTTAGTCTCTGATCACTTTGGGTCAAAGGTCAGCTTAGTCCTTGGTCACACTAGGTCAAATGTCGGCTTAGTCACTGGTCACGTTTTGTCAGAGGTCGTCTTAGTCCCTGGTCACACTGGGTCAAAAGTCTGCTTAGTCCCTGGTCACGTTTTGTCAGAGGTTGTCTAAGTCCTTGGTCACACTAGGTCAAATGTCGGCTTAGTCCCTGGTCACGTTTTGTCAGAGGTTGTCTAAGTCCCTGATCACACTGGATCAGAGGTTGTTTTAGTCCCTGATCACACTGGGTCAGAGGTTTTCGTAGTCCCTGGTCACACTGGGTCAAAGGTCATCTTAGTCCCTGATCACATTGGGTTAAAGGTCAGCTTAGTCTCTGGTCACACTGGGTCAGAGGTCGTTATAGTTCTTGGTCACATTTGGTCAAAGGTTTGCTTAGTCCCTGGTCACATTGGGTCAAACGTCGGCTTAGTCCCTGGTCACATTGGGTCAGACTTTGATTTTATTATCTGGTCACATTGGGTCAAAGGTCGGCTTAATCCCTGGTCACATTTGCTCAAATGTCTGCTTAGTCCCTGGTCTCATTTGGTCAGATGTTTGCTTAATCCCTGGTCACACTGGGTCAGAGGTCATTTTAGTACCTGGTCATTTTGGGTCAAAGGTCAGATTAGTTCCTGGTCACGTTTGGTCAAAGGTCGGCTTAGTCCCTGGTCACGTTGGGTCAGAGGTTGGTTTTATTATCTGGACACATTGGGTCGAAGGTCAGTGTAGTCTCTGCTTACAATGGATGAACCTGAGCATTAAGACAAATGATGGACTGTGATTCTATTGGTTTCAGTGGAGATCGTTGAAGACCATTTCTTTAACCACATTCATTGTGATAGTTGGTAAATCCTTTTTGTTAGTAGTGTTAAATACCATTTAGCTGCCTCTTTATTCAGTGACATGCGGTAATATTCTTGACATAAAATTATATCTTTATTCAGTGACATACAGTAATATTTTTGACATACAATAATATCTTTATTCAGCGGTAATATTTTTGACATACAATAATAGCTTTATTCAGTGACATGCTGTAGTATTTTTGACCTACAATAAAATCTTTATTCAGTGACATGCGGTAATATTCTTTCTCTGTCTTGCAAGTAAATTGCTGGTACTTATTGCCTGAGCATGTTTGATGTTTTATGTGGAGCTCAGCTGCTGCTTGTGTAGTAAATGAGTGGGGATCCTAATTAACCAGAAGAAACAGTCATGCATGAATTCATTTTATGTTTGGGAGGCCCTAGACTCGAACCCACAACCCTCGGTGAGAAAGCTCCACACTCTAGAGACGCAGCGCTAAGATGAGCTGGGGCTTGGTGTGTTTATGTTGGTTACCAACACATTCATACGAGGCGGGTCCCAAGACTGTTTCTACACCAAGGTCACTGAAGTAGCCCAGGGTAGTATAGAGAAACTAGCAACCCACAATCTGGCAACCTAAAAATCTGAAACCCATCAAAATAGTTCAGAGAGCTGGATGAAAAATTCCTTTCCAATCTGAGAATGGGATTCCCTCCTCAACGGCATGCTGATGCCTAAATAGTGCACTACGTCACAACAGACTCCTACTGCCTCTTGGTAAATGTAGTGCCCTATAATGGAAGAAAGGACTCTATTTACATCCTGGACGTTCAACAAAGGACTAGAGTATGCTTATCCTCTGACGGAGCTCCATCTCCAGGAATCGGATTGTGCATCTGAGAGCTATACAGAATGTCTAAACACATTGATTAGATCATAATTAACTACAAATTCCTTTGGCACAAGCCTTACATATACAGCAACATTCCGTCCAATAAGCTTCAATAGTTCAGCAGAGCTCCGCCCCGTCAACCTTTTCCTCCAGCCCTTATCCTTCCTCTAGTCCCCTCTATCTCTCCATCCATTTTCTCCTCCACCTGTCCATTATTCCACCCCTCCAGTTGCATAATAAAGTAGGATTTCAATTAATATAGTCTTGTTTTTATGATTAAATGACACACACTTCTGTCAAATTAAAAAATAATATTTCACACGTACTTACAAATTGATAAAACAAAGTCAAGTATTCATCTCTTTTGTTTAGGCAAGCCTGAATGAGTTAGAACAAAGTTTCGAATGTGCCTTACCAAATCACTTAACTTCCATGGAATAACAGGGATTGACTTATTTGTAAATGACTAGTCTTTCCTCTGCTCCCCATCCGAACAACATCTGGAAGGTCCGTCAGTCACGTGATGCGTTTCAAGCACAAATTCAACTACAAAGAGGTTGGATAACAATAACAAATCAGATGTTGGGCATCTCTTTAAGCATGGTCGACACATCAAACATTGTCATCCTTCAGAACTGAGCTGCAGGATAGTATGGAATCGGCTCCCCATGAGGTCATTGGTGAACTTTAAAACAGCACCCGAGTTAAATGTTTGTGATAGAAAACGTGAGGATAGATCAAGCACATCCGAGTGAAAATAATACAAATCGTTCCCAAACATGCATATAGGCAAAAACCCAATTCTGCAACAAACAAACAAAAACACATCAAAGAATAAATGCTTCGAACCATGTGCCTAATTAACGATACGATTTTATTCCGCTTTCATGTTATTTGTTTGCGATCGGTGTAGAAGAAATCTTACTTAAACATATTTTATCCCAATGGAAAAAACTAAATTGAACAAAATGTCAATGGTGGAATACTTAATCAATCCACTTTAATGATCTAAATATTGATTGTTTAATGTGAAGTTTTTGGATTCACACTAAATCCCTTTCCGTCTCACTTTAATTCTGCTAAACTTTTTGCAGAATACTAGGTCAAAAACGTTCATTTGTAATGCTTCCTGGCAAACACTGCAATACTTCATTCTTCCCCTCTAGTCTCATAAAACTAAAAACATATTTCTTGGTAATTTGTAGATCGTCCCAAAATATAAGCACCTCACATCACACTGGCCAGTCTGTTGGTAATCTTTCTTTATAAATTATATGGACATTTTTATTTCATTGTCTTCACAAAAACAGCCTTCCCCTCTCCAGTATTTAGAACATGTTTCTCGTTATAGCAACCAGAGGAGAATATGACTGAAAATGGATTAGAACCAAATAGAACCAAATAGAACCAAATGAGTAATTTGTCTGATTGTTTTTCAATGTCATTTTCCCTATTATCTTCCAGCGTAGAATGGATTATATACACATTCTAATATTCTAAGCCATTTTCTTCAAGTTTAATTCCATAACAAACCATAAAAAAGATAAACAAGGTTGTATAGGAATAATAGCATTTGATGCACTGTATACATCTGGATTATGTCAGCTTCACACCTCCTCTGGATGTGTTATTATTGCTACCATTCAGAAATAAACTGAAAAAGATTAAATAACATACATTCAACAAAGACAGAATTTTCACCCTGAAAGGTTTTCTTTGACCACATGTTTATCTTGAATTTTGCAGCATAACGGAAAACATCACCATGCACTGCCATGTCCTACGGAGCCTCTCTCTGCCTCACTCCTGCGTTAATCTAAAGTTTACTTTATTTTATGTCTGGGCCTGTCATTAAATCAATCGCATGTATTTTATAAAGCCCTTTTTACAACAGCAGTTGTCACTAAACAAAAATGGAAAAACACCCTAGTAGGTGGAACCTAGGAAGAAACCTAGAGAGGGGCCATACCACTCCAGATTCCGTTCAGAGTTGCACTGAACTACATCAGGTAGAGGTTTCCTGGAATAAGATTGTTCATTCTGCCAAGTGGACCGAACCCTTCATCTAGTGCTGTTGTTTGTTTCTCTTAGTCTTTTCATTTTTAAAGCATTCAGAGAATGTCTGCCTTCCGAATGGCCCCCTATACCCTATGAAGTACACCACATTTAAACAAAGTCCCATGGGAGTAGGCTGCCATTTGGGACCAAGACCATCTCTTCTGTGTTGACTTTCCTATTCCTTAATGTCTCGCCGTTAATTCAAACACGAACCTTGTGAGAGCGGGCGAGCTCTACCATTTATTGCACATACTCGACTCCGCTAAATGCTTTAGTGTAATACTATATCTTAGATTAAACATTCGACAACTTCTGCTCTGTTTGTGTTCAAACATTTACTTTTAAAGGATTACGGTTCAAGGCGCCAGATTCTTTCTAGCCGAGACAAGAAGGCGACCTGAGGAATTTAAACACAAGCTCTTTGTTCTATGACAGATTTGGGGTAATGTTTCTTTCGTCGGGACGTCCAGTGGAGTGTTGCACCGCTGATTAGGCTATACATCGGTTGACAAATATTCCCCCCCTACACTAGGCTAACACGAGAATTTGTGCCAGGAGTCAATAGAGACACACACACACACTAGTGTTCTGTTTTTTCTTGTCTACAGGTTTTATCTGCAACAAAATGTCTTGTCTGTCAACCCTCAGGTGGCAACATGACCTGAAGGTTTCAATTCTTTGTAATATATATATTAAATTGGAAAATATTTTGACTTGGACATGCTGTGCTTTCATCTGTTAACATGCAATAATGATATGCAATGCTATATTATTATTATTATTATTAAGTTGTTCAGCAAAGCATTTTAATACTTACACCTTCATACAACATTTGAAAACATGTCAAAACTAAAGAGCATACATTTTCTCTAAATGACCGTTACTTCTGAATACACACTTCGTCACATTTTTTGCCAAAAAGTTAAAGCGTGCCGTCAATGGAATCAGGAAAAATACATTCACATTTTTGTCATTTAGCAGATGCTTATCCAGTGTCTTACAGTAAATACAGGGACATTCCCCTGGAGCAACTTAGGGTTAAGTGCCTTGCTCAAGGACACAATGACATTGAGCAGTGGAATCGAACCGGCAACCTTCCAACTACAAGTCTGTTGTTACAAGTCGGATTTTAAATAAAGGCACATTTAATGAAACTTAATTTCAGTTAAGGTAGTATTTTAAACTATAAACAATACTATCATCAATAGTATCATGTTCTTTGTAGTTTTTGCTAGAGCCTTTATGACATTATCCTATATAAGGGTAATTGCTTTTCCTTCAGCCATGTGCCCATCATTTCCATTCTGATCAACCGGTTGTTGCTAAGTGGTGTCAGAGGTGCTAGCTATCAGAGCAAACAGCCTGTTCCTCTCCAACAATGTTCAGTGATTTGCCATGCAGCCAAATTTAGTTAATTGCCCCCAGCCTCATCACACCCCCATTAAGCTTCTTAGTTGTGTCAGGCGTGGATGGGGGGGCAGGGCAGCTGGGGGGACCTTTAGACGCCTGTGGGTGGCACTGAACTCTGTGGGAAACTTGGAATAGGAAAGAAATATGCCCAAATCTTCTCCAGAGCTGGGGGCTTTGCACACAGAGGATTTGACCCGGTTCAGGGTCGTGGAGTTAGGATTAATTAATTCAGACATTGGATTACGAGCCGTGCTCCCCGGCGGCCAGACCGTGTCAGGAATGAGCTTATTTGGTGTCGGCGGTACCTACTTCTCTCTCCTCCCCCCTGGCTCCATCTCACTCCTCTATATGCCCTGCTCCACGGCTCCCTTCAGCTCTCTCCCTTCCCCAGGTCCCTTTCTCCCCCTCTTCGTCCCCATAGGTTCCCAGAACTCCCTGGGTTATAAGCTCTCAGCTCTGCGCCTGATCTCGATCTGGCGTCTTGTTGGCGTCTCGGCGTCATTGCCTGGCAGGGCTAATTAACACTTGTAGACTTGGCTACTCAAATTTGGTTCCTTTATTGTTAGACACAGCTCAAAAGCCCCAATAGCCGTTCGCCACTACCCTATGATCTTACGGCTACTGTCGTATGAGCTAGACTCCAGTGTTCTGTATTGTTCATCTGTTGTCATGTTGCCCATGTTGTCATGGTCACTGCTTGTCTCTTGTCTGTCTGGTGTTCTCCTCCTCACCTCATCCTGACTGACAAATTAATGTCAGCATCTTCATATTCAGTGGGTAGCCATTTTGAATGATATGGTGTGTTTAACCCCCTTTCTGTCTTCTCTGTCTTCTTCCAGCCATCCTAAACCTGGACAACACGATTGTGGACCTGGAGACCCTACAAGCCCTCTACGAAAATGTAAGGACGCAACCCCTGATGTTGCTCATCGAATGTGAAATGGGATTTATTCTACAGTCCTCTTTGGTATTCAGCCGTAGGAGCCGGTCGATTGGGCCCTAAATGGCACCCTCGTCCCATGGCCCTGGCCAGATGTTGTGCCCTGAATATGGAATGGGGTTACATTTGGGACCACAGAGCGTCTTTGATTATTCTCCTGACTTAGTGGACTTTATGTAGGGCCCTATGGTTTCCGCGTTGCAGAAAACACGGACGGAATCCTGGAATCTACCAATAAAAACGGATTTTACTTATAACACGGAATCTCGCGGAATTTGCATATTTTGATATAATCCAAATATATTCCAGTAATATTAACAACTGTCATTGAGTTTTTCCTAATACAAAAGTCAGCAAACGTGGAAGTTATTTTGCGCTCTATATATAGGCTATATGCAGTGTGTTTCTCTACCAAATTTGGCCAGCATGCGCTCTGTCATATAGTTCAAACGTTGTAATCTGCTTGATAACTGACAGCTATTAACAACGGTATTCACTCCATTCTAAATTTTCCAATCAAACAACGCTTGTTTTTCACCATCCAATCACTTATCCAAATGCATATAACTAGGTATAGGCTACTATGTTCCTTCACCTGAAGCAATTCTCTGACGGTCTTGCTAATCAGGCAGCTCGCACTCAGGGAGAGCAAGGTCGAAATAACGGGACTGCTGCTGAATGTTATGGCTTTGTCCACACAATTGCGCCTAATAGAACTTCTTAAAATAATGTTTATAAATATTTTGTTTGTCATTGTTCCACTTTTCTTCCATATCTTAGGAAATCTTTGTCTACTCTTTTGTTTTTTATTGTGGGTAGATTCATCTGTAAGAAGAAATAATGTGTTATGACTAATATTTCGTGAAATAGCCTTCTGCCTGTCTAGAAATAAGAAGTACTTTGATCATATGGAAAGTAAATTTAGCCTACCTGGCAATGATTGTGCAAACTGTACAGCAAAATTCTCTATATTTTAGGTTCGGTTGCGGGCATCTGAATGCAACTTTTGTCCAAATCACAGAAATCAGAAAAAATAACTGAAAAAATTACGGAAATCACGTAATTTGGAAAATATTCAACGGAATTGGCCAAAAAATAACACAGATTTCATAGGGCCCTATTTATGCATAAGCGCTGCTTGGTCCTGGCTACTGAGCTACGGTGAATCGGCTTCAAATATCTGTCTGGTGAAGTACAGAGCTACGGTGAATCAGCTTCAAATATCTGTCTGGTGAAGTACAGAGCTACGGTGAATCAGCTTCAAATATCTGTCTGGTGAAGTACAGAGCTACGGTGAATCAGCTTCAAATATCTGTCTGGTGAAGTACAGAGCTACGGTGAATCAGCTTCAAATATCTGTCTGGTGAAGTACTGAGCTACGGTGAATCAGCTTCAAATATCTGTCTGGTGAAGAACTGAGCTATGGTGAATCATCTTCAAATATCTGTCTGGGGAAATATGGAGCTACGGTGAATCGGTTTCAAATATTTGTCTGGTGAACTTTAAACTCAAAATCTCCCAAACTGCATTACTTTCAGAATGAATATGGAAACCTCAAGCAGATCTTTTGGAATGTTTGCCGTGTTGGGGATATGTCTTGTAAAAATACAATTTCCCTTGTTTGCCATCTTGGAGTTAAGGTCAAAGTGTTTTGTTACTTTCATGAACCCAGATCTTTAGAAGAATCAATTGTCTTTCCCACATTAAACCCTCATTCCATATGTAGTGCACCGTTGGGCTCAGATCAAACGGAATTGGACTTTAGAGGGTCTAGGCTGGCAATTTGGGAAGCACTGACCAAATCATGAGAGGTGTGCAATGCACAGGGAATATCAGTGCTTATTCCTATTGTCTCCAAAGCATACAGAGGTCCAAACCTATTTTATTTTAGCAGAAACAATTATTTTGAGCAGCGAATTATATTCCCTATATAGGGCTCCTGGCCAAAAGTAGTGTACTACACAGGTGTTTGGGTGCATTATGGTACACAGATGAATTAATGATAAAGTATTGGCACCCCAGGGCCTGATACTGATTACAGGGATGTCATTCTGTGTTAGCTCGTGAGTCTTTGGCTGTGTGACTGAGGGGCAGTCAGTCCTTAAATGGTGTTATGTGTAGCTGAGACAGCCTAATCCCTACGCTCTGTACACTGCAAAAAGGAGTGCACTATGTCGGGACCACTGCAACCTACGATCACGTCTAGCTTAGCGTCATGGAGGCGCACTGTTTAAAGAGTCAATCTGGGATTAATAAAATGTTTATTTTACATTAAAATCAATGATATCACCCCTCGGCCCGCCCGTCATCCATAGCGCCGTCGATGCATTTGAGAATGGTTACGACAGTTAAATAGTTGGATGCTGAACAAAGGGCAGGATTGCTGCTTTACGCAGAGAACCATGTACGAGTTGTGGGAAAGCCGATAGCATTAGAAATAGCACAAACGCGTTACACCATCTGTTTTCAGAATCATAGGCCTCTCTATGGCTGTTTACAGGTGAATTGTTTTGTATGTATTAATTAGGAAGGAAGAAGATGGAGTAGAAAATGTGTTTTTCTTTGCTGCTTATTCGGTAGTTATGGAGACAAGGCAGGTTTAAATGGCCTGGTCTGGGATAGCCATCCATAAAAGAGGGTGAAAATATACACATCTTAACAAATGTTCAATTGGGCCATGTGTCTGCACAGCCCTGTCACATCTCTGGTCTATTTGTTTGGTCCATGTGTTCTCCGTAGTATTTAAGGGTGTATTCATTACTCAAATGTTTCTGTTGCAAAACCAAATGGAAACAAATGGATCAAACCAAAGTTTGAGATGAATATTAATTTCTTTAAATAGTAACTTAACCTTTTAGTTGTAATTATTTATTTTTTGTTACGATGGTTTTGCTTGCTAGGGGTTTTAAAAAACAGACTAATAAAGACCTTTTCCTAAGGATGCGTCCTAAACCACCCTGTTCCAGATGTTGTACAGTTCAGTTTGTTTATTATTAGGGTGTCATGTCGTCTGTTTAGGTTATAAGTGGAGGTGCTAACACAGATTTTTCCCAGTGCAGCAACACCTCGCATAGAGTACCAGTCAAACTTCCAGTCACTGGAGTAGGTAACTGTGTCCAAACGTTCGACTGTTACTGTACTTTACACTACTATATCCTCATTCATTCATGTGAACCTTTCAATCACATTTCTACCACTCAGAATAAGGCTGTTTTTTATTAAAACTATTTACACTTTAAAACGCTGTTAAATTAGAAGCAGAGAGTCTGCCCTTGCAGACAGATGGTGAAGCGGAGGGAAAGCTAATCACCAAGTGCATCCTAAATGGCTCTGTATTCCTGACAGTGCACTCCTGTCGACCAGAGCCCGTAGTGTACTAGATAGGGAATAGGATGCAGTTTTTGTCTCAGTCACTGTGTTTGATGCCTACGTTTGAAGTGTTGAACAAGTATTTATGGAGTAGAGGAGAGGCCTTGGAGGTTTTAACTTGTGTGATTGATACTCTGATGGAGCTTAATGGATCTCAAAGAGTTTCCAAAGTTGACATTCTGGCCGGCTGCATCGGTCTTCCCTGCCAGAATCTGCACTCCTCTTGCTATAGGATGTCTTTAAACCAGATCAGATCACTTGATAGTGAATAAGGTGTAATTTGTGAGAGAGCCCTAACGCTGAGTAAGAGTGTTAACTATATACTCATTTATTATTATTGTAAGAATAAAAATAATGTAGCATTTTTGCTAATTGTTTCATCCAATGCAACATAGTCATGTGTGCCTGCAGCATTTATTGAATTCACAACTTAACTATGGATTGAATGCACTGATAACTACTGGCTGAGCCAAACAGGAAAACTCAAGTTAATAAGCCTCTACGGGTTGTTTTTTTTCTCACCAATTTTCTAGCTTCCCGTTCTCTTTGGTCCCAGCCATTGTTTCTCCATCAAGTAAGCCTTTGAAAGGGTTCGAGCTGGTGTCTGCCTGTGTTGTATTTGATGTTGAAATGTTGTTGTTTACCAAGGTGATCGTTTCGGGTCTGATGGTTTTGAAGTGCTGCCATGTTTACCTTATGATATCCAAGACATTTGGGGAGTTCCTTTCGTGTTATTACTCAATGAACATTTCACTATAAATGTGATCTGACACGATAGAGAATGATAACCAACGTAGGGTTGATCGTTTTTTTCTGTTTAGGCTACACGCTGATGCGTTTACGTGCCACGTTCTGCAGCAGGTTAGTCAGAGTGAGTCAGGTTCCCATCTATTGCTCATTGTGATTCATTTCACATGATACGGTATCAGTGGGCGGGACCCTGACGTTTTAGGAGCCAGGATTCCTGGTTCAGACGTTGTTTCACAACCCCACTTTTTCCAAAATGTAGAGGTTAACCACCCACTCACATATATTATAGAAGCACTGTTAGTGAAGGAAATGTTTTAGACTGTGGCTTTTTTTTTACTATTAATGGTTTGGTTTTCCTCTTGGCTTGGTTGAAGAGGTGTTTTTTTTTTCTTTGTTTGCAATTTAACAAACAGCATCTGATTTTGTGTGTCTGAATAAAATACTTAAGTCTTGTCTACACAGCATCACAGAGGGTTTAAACCAAGACACACAACTTTTCCTCTGTTTTAGTGTCAATATCTTCAATGCTCCTTGTGGCATTTTAAGGAATTCCCTTCAAGCTTGCAATCTGGCCACATGATCCTTCATTATCGGAACTCTCTTTCCAGCTGATCAGTCACATCTTACAAACAAATCATTGGTTTAGAAGGTGAAATGAGAGGAACGTCGGATCATATCTTAATAAAACCAAGACAGCCAATTCACACCTGGACCTATTTCTTGGTGTGAGTGTTTGAGATACTATCTCATATTATGTCTGAGGGAGCTTTTAAATTAGTGTGTTTTCTGAGAATGTTGACAAACTGACTTGCGTGCACTTTTAAATACTACTGGAAAGAATGTTTAACACCGCAACAATGCATATCAGGGATAATGTGTCAGCCAATACTCAGGTCACTTGTTTGTGTACGGTCAGGGGATAATGTACATTCGATCAGTGATTAAATGTCAGTCAGTGATTTGAAAAGTTTCAGACTGTGACCTAAATGTTATCAGCAACGGTCGACGGTGGTGGGCTACCTCTGAGATCAACTGTGGTTGCTGACTGCAGAATGTACTCGTATAGTTAACTCACTGGTTAAAATGAGAGATGTCTCTAATTCATGAAAATTGGCACACCTGCGCAGGGATGCAGGACCTGCTATGTCGAAGCATATCTTGGATATTTCTTGCATGATTTCTCAGAGGTGATTACATCTTCACTGTTGCCTTGTTATCTCTAAATTGATCGTGACTTCGAACTGCTTTCGTCCTTCTAGAGAGCACAACAGGAAGAGATGGAGAAGATTGATAAGCACATAAAGTCATCAAAAGACAAGGACAACGCCAAACCTCTGGACAAACCTGAACAGTAAGACTAGTCAAGTCAATCGATCTGTAAATCAACAGCATGTAGTGGTAGCTGTGAAGTTCCTAATGCACATCAAGTAGCATCTTTGGCAATCTTAAAAGAATCTCTGACCATGATGTTTTGTTTCCAACTGAATCAACCCATTACTTGTGAAATAACCAGATGTCATTTTTGTTGTCTGTAGGTTCCTCTTCCAGCTACATCAGATCCCAAACTTCTCAGGTCGGGTGTTCTGCATCCTTTTTCAGTCCACTTTCTCTGAATGTGTCACCTCCATCCTACGCAAACTGGAGATTTTACAGAGAGTCTGTACGGTTAGTGTGTGTTTGTTTCTTCCTTGTTGCACCTGTATTGAAGAAGTTTATGTTGATTTATCAAAGCTACCAACTTCAGTACATTTCATGTCTGACGATCTATAGTAAAAAATGACGTACTGTGTTTCAAAGTACAGCTCTGATCTGTCACGCGCAATTATTTTACATTTCACATCAAGGAGATGCATATTAATATGGACAATATGCACAACTGTAGCATTAGCGGGAGACTACCAGATAATCTGCCAAGTTTACTGGACCTTTAATAAAATGTCGGAGTCCTCTCCCTGGTAATGGACGAATATGTTCACATAATCTCTGATTGATATTAACAGCATGTAGCCATTCTGTAAAGCCTGAGAGACATGCATATTGTTCCTCTCACTCTAACTACTGTCTGTTCCTATCTGTCTGTCTCTCGCTCTGTCTTTCTGTCTTGATCTTTATCACTGTCTTGTGGTCTGTCTGTCTGCGTGTCTGTTCCCATCTGTCTCTTTCTGATCCCTGTCTCCCTGTCTGTCTCCCTGTCTTTCTCCCTGTCTTTCTCCCTGTCTTTCTCCCTGTCTTTCTCCCTGTCTTTCTCCCTGTCTGTCTCCCTGTCTGTCTCCCTGTCTGTCTCCCGGTCTGTCTCCCGGTCTGTCTCCCGGTCTGTCTCCCGGTCTGTCTCCCGGTCTGTCTCCCGGTCTGTTCCTCTGTAGACCCTTCAGAGCAGTCAGTGTGTAATGCAGGTACTGGGTCTGATCTTGGCCTTTGGTAACTTTATGAATGGGGGCAACAGAACCAGAGGGCAGGCTGATGGCTTTAACCTGGACATCCTGCCTAAGCTGAAGGACGTTAAGAGCAGTGTGAGTGGCTGCATCAACAGAGCAAGTGGTTCTTTGGTGTCATGATAAACATGAATTTATCTTGTTGAATCTAACAATTTTTCTAACATCCCCTTTTTTCTAGGACAACAGCCGGAGTCTTCTATCCTATATCGTAGCTTACTATCTGAGACACTTTGACGAGGTACTGTACGTTTTTTAATTATTATTTGGGTGCTCCTCCTTTAATCTGTTTTACATGTCTAGGTAAAGTTCAGACTAGATATGGAAGCTGATTTCTGCCCTCAGCACAGAGCACGTCTTTAGTTTTACATTGTATTTATCAGTAATCAATGCCAATGCATCACAAATGGCACCCTATTCCCTATGTAGTACACCACTTATGTCCAAAGCCTTAAGGTGGCAGCTCACTTTAGTCATACCTCTAATCTTTCTTAATGGCAGAACAAGACAGTGGTGTCAGGGAGTGATAGCCAAAACAATAGGGGCTATCGCTTTTGTAATTGCATTCACACCTTTAATGAAAACAAGCGGTGCGCGGATTTCTGACCAATCACAGCACACTGTATTCCAGGCGACACTGACGGCGGATCTCACACACGAGACATGTCGAAAACCCCCTGTTCGACTTTCCACCCCCCCCAAAACATTCAAATTTATGTCATCTAGTGATACTGGTCACAATTTCTGCCAATTTCGCCTGGAAGTAAGCAATGCCTTTTAATTGCACAGATGAAAATGTGAGCAGTATGTAAGAAGATATTGGTATTTGAAACATAGGACCTGAAGTCCATTCTGGCAGCACATCCAAAGAGAGCTCGCTAAAGTTGTATACAAAGGTTTTAACTGTATGATACCACAGGAGTTACCATGTAGCCAAAAAAGCCTACTTGATGAACAGCAGATCAGCATGTTCTTAGATGGGCTCAGGGTAATATGTACCACACGTCTACATGGCTAAATGTCTCTCTTTGATCCACACTGAAACATTCAGGTTTGTATATTGTGTGCAAGCACGGTTCTTGGAGATTTTGACGTTATTGTGGTTACCATTCATATTTGAGCCTCAGCTGAGTCGTTTCTTAAGATCTCCTCTCTAAAGGAGACCCTAAAATGCACCCTGACTCTCCTATTAAGCCTAATATGTGTTGTGCCTATACCCTCTGCCAACGAGACACCCCTAAACTTTTCTTACCCAGCTTGTCGTGTTTTCAGGCTGCGGGCAGGGAGTCGTGCCTCTACCCTCTCCCAGAGCCCCAGGACCTGTTCCAGGCCTCACAGATGAAGTTTGAGGACTTTCAGAAAGATCTAACCAGGCTGAGGAAAGACCTCAGAGGTAAATAGCAGAGGCTTTTGTCTTTTCTTGCTTGGGCTGATTTCGCTGATAAAAACGTTTGGAGCGATGAACTTGAAGGACACATCCTGAAGTTATTTCTCTTCCACCTACTGTGGAGTTGTTGTGATGACACAGGTCAGTATGTAAAGACATTACAGTATCTAAAGTCAGACAAACCTAGAGACGTGTCAATATTTACAGTCAGACAAACCTAGAGACGTGTCAGTATTTACAGTCAGACAAACCTAGAGACGTGTCAGTATCTACAGTCAGACAAACCTAGAGACGTGTCAGTATCTACAGTCAGACAAACCTAGAGACGTGTCAATATTTACAGTCAGACAAACCTAGAGACGTGTCAATATTTACAGTCAGACAAACCTAGAGACGTGTCAGTATCTACAGTCAGACAAACCTAGAGATATGTCAGTAACTACAGCCTGGCAAACCTACAGACATGTTAGTATCTACAACCAGACAAACGTAGAAGCATGTCAGTATCTACATCCTCTTCACATCTCGTTGCATGCTGCCACTCCAAAGCATTACAGCCTTTCTCTGGTTGTGTTTAAGTTCTGTGCTTTGCCTGATCGAAAACATCTGCCACTTATAGATTCCTTTCACTCTTTCAAAAGAAAGTCACAACTCTTTGACAATTTCTCAGCTGCGCCGAATGTGGGAGATTTGTTATCAGAGTAACATCTGTAGCCAAACATTGCTTGTGTATTTCTGTTAAAATATCCCAAAAGACACCCTATTCCTTTTGTAGTGCACTTAATTTCAACAAAGCCCAGGGAAATTTTAAGGGAATAGGATGCTATTTGCACTGTAATGTGAACACCAGTCAGTGCCCTCCAAGCTCAGCAGGATACTGTGTTTGAAACAGCAACTCAATCCCTGCTTGATCACTTCTGCTGCCTCGCCTACTGTAGCTTCCCTTTCTCTGTGACATCGCTTCTCCTTGCTCCCTCTACTAGCCCCTATTTCCTATCTGCTATCTTCTAGCTCCTCTGTCCTAGCTCCCTCTCTTAGCTTCTATGTCCTAGCTCCTTCACCTAGCTCTTACACTCACCTAAAGGATTATTATGAACACCCGTTCAACTTCTCCTTAATGCAATGATCTACACAACCAATCACATGGCAGTTGCTTCAATGCATTTAGGGGTGTGGTCCTGGTCAAGACAATCTCCTGAACTCCAAACTGAATGTCTGAATGGGAAAAAAAGGTGATTTAAGCAATTTTGAGCGTGGCATGGTTTTTGCTGCCAGACGGGCTGGTCTGAGTATTTCACAATCTGCTCAGTTACTGGGATTTTCACGCACAACCATTTCTAGGGTTTACAAAGAATGGTGTGAAACAAGAAAAACTTCCAGTATGTGGCAGTCCTGTTGGCGAAAATGCCTTGTCGATGCTAGAGGTCAGAGGAGAATGGGCCGACTGCTTCAAGCTGATAGAAGGGCAACTTTGACTGAAATAACCACTCGTTACAACCGAGGTATGCAGCAAAGCTTTTGTGAAGCCACAACACACACAACCTTGAGGCGGATGGGCTACAACAGCAGAAGACCCCACCGGGTACAACTTATCTCCACTACAAATAGGAAAAAGAGGCTACAATTTGCAACAGCACACCAAAATTGGACAGTTGAAGACTGGAAAAATGTTGCCTGGTCTGATGAGTCTCGATTTCAGTTGAGACATTCCGATGGTAGAGTCAGAATTTGGCGTAAACAGAATGAGAACATGGATTCATCATGCCTTGTTACCACTGTGCAGGCTGGTGGTGGTGGTGTAATGGTTTGGGGGATGTTTTCTTGGCACACTTTAGGCCCCTTAGTGCCAATTGGGCATTGTTGAAATGCCACAGCCTACCTGAGCATTGTTTTTGACCATGTCCATCCCTTTATGGCCATCATGTACCCATCCTCTGACGGCTAATTCAGGAAGGATAATGCTCCATGTCACAAAGCTTGAATCATTTTAAATTGTTTTCTTGAACATGACAATGAGTTCACTGTACTAAAATGGCCCCACAGTCACCAGATCTCAGCCCAATAGAGCATCTTTGGGATGTGGTGGAACGGGAGCTTCGTGCCCTGGATGTGCATCCCACAAATCTCCATCAACTGCAAGATGCTATCCTATCAATATGGGCCAACATTTCTAAAGAATGCTTTCAGCATCTTGTTGAATCAATGCCACATAGAATTTAGGCAGTTCTGAAGGCGAAAGGGGGTCAAACACAGTATTAATATGGTGTTCCTAATAATCCTTTAGGTGAGTGTATATCCTAGCTCTCCTAGCTCCTATGTCCTAGCTTTCTCTTAGCCCCTATATCCTAGCTTTCTCTCCTCACTCCTATGTCCTAGCTCTCTTTTCTAGCCCCTATGTCCTAGCTCCTTCTCCAAAGCCCCTATGTCCTAGCTCCCTCTCTTAGCTTCTACGTCCTAGCTCCCTCTCCTAGTTCCTATATCCTAGCTGTGTCTCATAGCTCCCCTATACTATGTCCCTCCTAGCTCCTATATCCTAGCTCTCTCTCTCCTAGCTCCTATGTCCTAGCTCTCTCTCTGCTAGCTCCTATATCCTCGCTCTAGCTCCTAGCTCCTATGTCCTAGCTCTCTCCTAGCTCCTATGTCCCTCTCTCGCCCCTAGCTCCTATGTCCTAATTCTCTCTCCTATAGTTCATATGTCCTAGCTCTCTCTCTCCTAGTTCCTATGCCCTAGCTCTCTCGCTCCTAGCTCCTAGGTCCTCGCTCTCTCGCTCCTAGCTCCTATGTCCTAGCTCTCTCTCTCCTGGTTCCTATGTCCTAGGTCTCTCTCCTAGCTCCCCTCTCCCACCCAAACAATGGTTGCCCTTTCTTTGCACATAGCTTCTGCAACCCTCTTTCATGCTGGTCTCTGCCTCCAATGCCTGGTATACCTTAGGTGTATTTATTCTACCAAAGATTTTGTCAAACTAAACCAAACCACCAAACCAATTCTGCTTCTGTTTGTCAAAACGCTTTGTGTGTTGTTATGAATGCGCCACTGGCCTGATTGTTTCATCTGCCCGTTCCGTTTGGCCGTTGATTGTACTCCTGATTCAGAGGATGCTTGAATAATTACTGAAATTATCCAAGGAGCCTCGAACAAAATTGCAGCGACGACTCCACTTCCATATGTAAATATTGATGTAAATGTGTAGTCTACAGCCTTGGCAAAGAGCAGGGCTTTGAACACCGAGTTTAAACTAGAGGTTATTTCCTGAAGGTCAACCATTTATATGGCTGGAAGTTGTAACCATTGGAAATGGTAAGCAGACGTCTCGCCTGCGCTCTATTTCTTGCTCTTTCTGTAGCTACATTTTTCTTAACCTCCTTCTCACCACTGATTTTTCAATTACTGTTCTGTTCCCATCTGCCTTATCAATCAAGCAAATTAAACCAGAACCTTCCACCAAGTTGTGCGTCAGACCAAGGCCCCTCCACAGGGCAGCTTATTTCAAAGGTCAGAGGTCAAGCTGTTACAGGACAGAGACCTTTTCAAAACTATTCAGGGTAATTGGAACTATTTTGCCTTGATTCTCTGCTGTTCTTAGAGAAGCAGTTTCTTTAAATAATGACTTGTGGAAGCAGAGGAGAGTTGTGTAAACACCTTGTACCTCATACCTGGAGCCCTGACGACTGCTGTCCGGCCTAAATATCACCCTGTATAGTGCGCTTTTAATCAGCGTGCACTAGTAAGCAGCAATGAGCTTTGGTCAAAGTATTACACTAGGTAGGGATTCAAGTAACATTTAGGAAGCGTGTAAGCTAGACACTTAACTGGACGCCATCCTTAACTCAATTTAGTTAGGGCTTATTGAAGAGCAGAAGTTGTGACTAGACTTTTAGCGGCTAGTCTACACTGTCTGCCCTAGAAGAATTTCCCCATCTGAATTTCAGTAGCACGTTGTACCTTCAAATGTTAGGTAGTTTACCATGATCTCCGGTTCACAGTTGGGATCCTGTGCAGCGATCTGTCGCGGCTCACACAACGTTTCTTTCATCCTGTCCTCTGACCCCGGTGGGAGAGGCCATTTGCTATTTAATCACACAGGCGGCGTTTTCCCAGTGGAAATTTGAATTTCAAATGGTCCATCCCACGCCTCTTTAACACAGGATCCGTGTGGGGTAGGGTATGATCGATACATGGAAGTGACAGAGAGCTGTGCCCAGGCCTAATCAGTAGCGTCTGCCCCCCTGAGCTTGTGTCGTTCCACAATGGAAACCAGATGACAGCCATCGCCAAAGCCGAACGCTCTTCTAGTTCTATTCTATCTGTGAGTCATGCTTTAAGAGACTCTGCTCTTCAAAGTCAATTCCTAAACAAACGCTGGCATTGTCCCACAGGACCCCTGTTCCCGTCGGCACACCAGAACCACACAGACTCCCTGCTATGCCCTCCAGTCTTTCCCTCTCAACCTCTTTCCTTTACTGTAAGCCTTCTGCGCTCAATATGCATAGGTTCCTGTTATTTAATTTTATTCCAAGCAGCTCAGATAAACGCTGTGAAAATTAAGGACCTGCTGTGGCTCAGACAGGCGGCGGTAGTCTCCGGCACTTTCTCTACTGCCGCACTGGTCGGGCAATCAGGCAGCACTGCTCACAACCAGAAATACGATCCAGTTGTGTGGGGTTGAACTGTGGGTTTGAGCCAGTAAGCTTTACGCTACAGCAGAGGAGGTTATTTAGATTGATTTTGTCAAAATAAACAGGTTACCCATGCCTATGTAGGCTGGCAGTGTAAAAAAGGCTGAGTTTTCGAAACGTTCTGCTGAGGGACTGTGTGAACCCCTTTGACACGGCCAACCTAGGGTTAAAGGTCAAGTAATAGTCCAGCTGGACTTTAGATTGGACGCTGGCATACTGGTATCTGACTAATTCATCATGGCCACTTATTAGTGCGTGACTCTCTGAACTTCATGGAGGTTCTAGAACACTTCCAGAATTCCAGAGGAGGCATCAGTCTTCTCTCCGGGGGAAGGGTTGAGGAGGTTACCGGAGCTGATAGGTGAATCACTTCGGAATGTAATTGACTTATTTAGTTTAGCTGCCAGGATCCTTCATAGCACATTTCTCAAGGAGTAACGGATGCCTCACAGTGAAGCTTAGTTTCCCATATGTGGTTAGGAACTCTGTAGGGATGTTAATGAGCAGAGCGCAGGGTTAATATAATAGTCGAGGAAGGCCTCATTAATATGGGTTTCACTACACTGAATACACCATTGAACGTGTCAATTGTATAGAAATGGTTCACTTCAAGGCACCAACCATTGTGTTGCCTTTCCTGCAGTATACAGTAGCCTTATTGTTTGGAATTACTAAAATTTAATTTTACTTTATTTTACTATAACAATTTTACTGTGTTGTTCCAGCATGTAATACAGAGGTGGAAAAGGTGTGTAAAGTGTCATCTGAAGATCACCTGCAACCTTTTAAGGACAAGATGGAGGAGTTTCTCAGCCAAGGTACGTAGAGATGTTCACACAAACCACTGGACTAAACTGCTAGCCACTGGCCCAGACCGTAAGACTTTTGCCCACCGTATCACGGCGTAAGGAACAGAAACTAACAAGTAGGGAGAATGTGGTTGGAGAGCAAATAACATGCCCCAAGATATTATTTTTAATAAACAGAAAGCCTCTGCTTCATTGTGTGAGACGGCAGAATGTCTGAGAATAACAACGCTTTGATAGGTAACAGCATTGAAACATACAGAGTGAAGACTGCTGATCTCTGAACGAAAGAACATAAACTAGAGGTTCAGTGGCAGTCCACAAATCATTGTAATGTCTTCTTGCGCATACCCCACATTTTCTAGGAATTTTCTTATGATACTGTATGTATCAACAAATGCTGTGAAATGCACATAAAATGGACAGTGTAATATTTGGATTCTATTTTGTCAGGTGATTAACAGTCTTCTCCCCTTTTGCTCTGTGATTAAATAACATGTAAATGTAGCCGTATTAATAAAAAAGAAAACCCTGAAGTATAAGAGTTGATGTCGGCAATGTTGTTTTTGATAGGTGGGCGACATGAGGAAATCTCATGTAATCAGAATCTAGTCCTGTGGCTTAAATAAATAGGACTCCACACAAATAATATTAGCCTTATCGTATCAGTAAAAAGACAATGTAGTAGTGTGGTTTTAAACAGAAGCATGACATATAAATACTGGTTTTGTTGAAGCTCGGATCCACCTGTTTTCTTTTATCTGCACCTTTGAAACATTCTTGTCTCGTTCCTAACATGCGCACAAAGTGCTCTATATTTTCACAAGGACTTCAAAAGTAGCAAAGTGTAGAGAATTAACCTACAAAATCATATATTTTGAGTGTTGGAACGAGATTGCCCTTTGCTAAATGTGATATTTACATTGGTTTTAACTGTTAATATTTAAGGTAAGTCCACACTGTTACCTTCAAATTGCTGACTTCCTACTCCCCCTCGAACATGACAAATTCCTCACATTCCTATTATCCATTTCCTTCAAATAATTGTGCCCCTCCTCATGTTGAAAGTGGATCATGAGCAGTCATTTTGCTAACTGAGGGGGCGTTATAAATCACAGTGGCGTTGGCGTCCTGCTTGATTGTCATAGTTCAAAGTGGCAGAGGCCAGGGTGAGGTTAGGGGCTATCTGGCTGTGATTAGCCCCAACCGGTATGGATGCAGCTCCACTTAACATGGTGGATAATGCTTCATGACCCGTGAAGTTCCATCGACCGTGAAATTTTGGTAACCTTCCGTGGCCATTCGTCTCCGCCTGTGACCCGTGAGCACCTCCGGTCTGACGGTGTCAGTCTGGAGGTCTGAGGGTGTCAGGCTTTAACCTGCCTGGGGCCGGGAGAGTTGGGGGGAACGGGGCTGTCAGCTAGTGTGACTGAGATTCTGGGGGTGGTTAAGGGGTTGGGGTGTCAAGTTTTAACCCAGAGGCCAGACGGACAGGGGTCCAACACCTAACCCACAACCCGTACACCTCCTACTACGACATCCCGACTTGAACAACATGGCCACTCCTTACACCCCCACAGTTGGTCAGAATGGAGAGCTTCAGTGGCAGAGATGCACTTCGTCCACACCTGTGCCTAATTTGTCTCAGAACGTTCTAGAGCATGGACAGGGCCCTCACCCTACCTATCTACCCTACTGAAGGTTCTCCTGCCAGCAGTTTCTGTTGCCTTGTTTACGTTCAACCGTTTGTTTTTGTGTGGCCGACCGAAAAGAGTGTACTTCAGACACGCAGGACCTTTCAAGCGGTTCATGTGTTCTATGGACATTCATGCGTCCATGTACTTCAGATTCAAATGGGAATCTAAACGGTTGCACATGTAGCTTTGTCTACAGTCTGACTAGGAGGTAAAGGTTTTCTCGGAGGTCTGTCTGACAGGCCTGGGTTTCCAGCGGGGTTGTTTGATCTCTGACAGAGGTCCTGCATGGAGGAAGCGTTCCTATCCAGCAGTCCATATGTGGAGAGACGAAACACAACTGGCCACTTTCAGAATGTTTTCTTGGGCACGTACCGCAGTCTGACACCGCGACACAGGACGAAAAAAATGTCAAACGCCAGAGCAGACAGAATTGCCAGTGAAGATTGTTTGACAGATTCTTCCCTCTTGTGGTCCTGGTGGTTGTTTGTAATGACAGGGTTCGAACCAGTCTGTGTCAACAGTACGGTTATCGTCAGACCTTGAAACCAACCATGCCATGTAGGAGAGAAGCTTACTACTGAAGAGCCGCCGTCCAAAGCGGCACGGTGTCCAGTGTTACCCATAGGATAGAATTCAGTGGCGGTAGTTAGCATGAGAGGAGGGGACTGGTTGTGGGTGTGTCCAAACATGTATTCTCTAAATAAATCTATTAGAGGTTCTTCTAAAAAAACATCTTCTGCAATTCTACAACATTTTTCCATGTTTTAATCAGGGTTTGGCAATGTGTTTAAATCCATACTTTTCTCATTTTTATTTCTAAATGCTCTAAATATTGTATGTACAGGCTAGGATTACAACCAATATAAATACATTCCAAATGGCAGGAATAGATTTTACTGTCTTCTGATTTATTATTTGTTTTAAACTGTTGTTTTATCAGTCATTTGAGAATTTATGCATTGTACAAATTTTATTTTCTTTGACTGCCTCAGAGTACTGAAAATATTTTTTCTCACAGTATATCACAGCCATTATTCTCCCATTTTTGTTGAATAAATTGCAGTTATTATTTTTGCCACAGGGCATTGAGCTCATTTGATCACCATGCTTGTATCCACAACCAGTGGAGAAATAATCATAGCTTTTTCATGTTCTAATTTATTTATGAAACTCTACATGTAGCACCAAGTTGGTTCATAATGCTTTTCTTAACCAGGGAATGTTGATAAGAACACATATTCATTTACAGATCTTGAAGCAATTAAGGTTAGGTGTCTTGCTCAAGGACAGGAAGACAAGGTGTTTCACCTTGTTGGTTTGGGGTTTAGAACCAGCAACCTTCCTTTACTGGTCCCACACACAAGGTGATTAGTGGGATTAGATGGTTCAGTGGTTATGGAGACAGACATTTATTCAGGACGTTGCTGGTTCAATTCCTGACTATGCCAAAATGTTGTTGTCTTTGAGCAAGGCACTTGACCCTAAGTTCTCCAGGGGGATGTCCCTGTGTTTACTGTAAGTGGCTGTGGATAAAATCGTCTGTTAAATGAGTAAAATGTAAATGAAAAGATGGTTGACTAGGCCATTGTTTAACTCTTCCTCAGTTCCGTTGTCTTTCTGCATCACCATCTGTGCTTCCAGTCTTTGCTACAGAGATAAATGTATTCTTCCTTCACTGACGGCAAAGTCTTTTATGTCCTTGGAAAACCAAATATCCCCAAAGCATCACACCCGTCATGACCTTTGAGTGAATTACGTGGAATGCGTTGTTCTGTTCCCATGTTTTCCAAAAAAGTATTTTTTCCAGTCTTCTTTTTAGAGCCATAACAGGTGCTTCTACCAAACTTGAGTTTAGAGGAGCAACAACGCACAAAACATATGCCCATTACGCCTCTTACATACTGTAGTTCTAGAACTTTCTCTGCTGGGGATTTTGTCCTAAAACAGGTTTTAACAGAATTCAGTAGACCTGGCTAGGAGGCGGCTGGCTGTTAGTCTCTTCATGGCAGAGCAGTACAAGTTCATAAATGGGGTCAAACTATCATCATTGTATCTGGTCAAACTAGCGTTCTAGTCACAGATTCTGTCACTTCTACATGGTTCGAATGTGTCTGTGGGCTTGTTAAACCAGCAGTGATATTCTACAATTTAGACATTTTAGTAATTTAGCAGACATTCTCCCTGGAGCAACTTAGGGTAAAGTTCCTTGCCCAAGGACACAACCACATTTTGCACAGCCGGGAGTGGAACCGACAACCTTCCGACTACTACTAGTCTGACTCCCTAAATGCGGAGACATCTGTACCCTGATATGGGTTGATATTCCTGAGAGGAGCTGTATAAGATTTCTCATGATGTTCATTCACTGCTAATTCCTGAAGGAGACAGACATGGCCACCACATCAACAGAGCCCGTTCACTATTTGCTCTTCTTAATTGGCTTGGCTTGTCTGACTCTCCCTTCTGTATTACACACTTTCAACTGTCCATTTAATGCCTGAAATTTATCTCATTTAAAGCAGATTAATGGAAAATGTATTTGTTTGCTTAATAAAAAACATTCAGTAGTGTTAAACTGTCTGTTGAACTGTTATAGAGAGACATAATTAGCCGAAGCTACATCATAAAGTGATGTACAGTAGCTAATTTGTTGGTAGAGGAAGTCATAGGCCAATGCCTATTAGATCATGAATTGTTAAAATTTTCCTCATTGGCTAATACATTGTTCACAAGACCTTTCTGGTATTTAGGTATTAACTAAATTAACTACAAAAGTGAAATTATTATCTGTCTTAACCTATTAAATATTAACTAGCTTACATGTATCTGCAGTCAACAATATAACAGCTGATGTTATATGTTGTCTTAATTCTATCTGTAATAACAAAAACTGTTCATAAAATATAATTTCCCTTCACACCCTCTAGCAGTTTCTCTTATCAACAGAGTTGGGTAAAAAGTTACTTTTACATTTATTAAAAGTAATCTGATTACTGTATTCCGATTACTTTTAAAAAGTAACTTACCCAACTCTGCTTATTAAGAGTGACTTACTGTAGAGTGTGCGCATTTATACCTTGTCTTACATTTTTATACTTTGTCGAACTGACGTATGTTTTCTCTCTTACAGCTAAATGTGAACTGGAGGCACAGGAAACGCAGCTCAGTGCCACGCACAAGATGTAAGGAGCTGCCACGAAGCAGCATATCTCCACATTCCTCCTCTTGCATCAAGGAGCCTTGTTGAGATGATACATTAGAAAGTCAATAGCAATAAACTTCAGTGTAGCAACTTTTGTTTTTGAACATCAAACATACCTACCTGTCTGCGTGTCAGTGTTGCTCTGCATCTATAGGATCTGACATGCAGACAAAACATTCTCCCATCTAATCGAGTTAGAAGAGAATCCAATAACCATAGGCAGAAAATATGGCTCAAATTTCTTTAGTGGTTTAAGGAAATTGTGCTGTCGTCCACAACAAGCATAGCATCCTAGCTCTTCTGGACAAATAAAAGGAATAATCCAAAATGATGAAGAGAGTGTTTTAATAAAGTTTATTTCAACAAGCCTGTTATTTGATTGAGTAAACGTAAAGTTTTCTCTATAGAAATGGAATGTATAGAAAGGCCATTCCAATTCAAATCAATGTAGAAGAATGGTCAGAGTGGCAGACATTTTTATGTGTACCATTCTATTGCAAAGATCTAGCGGCCTACTTCCACAGTAAACCGATTTGCGTGTTGTCACTATCAACAATGGTTCTTTTGTTGTGTACTAATCGAATGACCACGCCAAGCAGTTCAATGACATTTCTATCCATTCTATTTCTATGGTTTTCTCACATTGAAAGCTTGATTTACATCATAAATATCTGCAGCGCACTAATGTGTTTTTGTTGTTGTGTTTATAGATTCCTGGAGTTGACAGTGTTCTACCAGGTGAAAGCCAAGATGGGGGAGAAAGAGGTTTCTCCTAACACGTTCTTCTCCGTGTGGCATGAGTTCTCCTCCGACTTTAAGGATTTCTGGAAGAAGGAAAACAAAATCATCCTCCAAGAAAGGTACGCGCATAAATGAAAAAACACTGATGTTTTTCAGGAATGCATCAACACTTACCGTACACAATGTATTGTTGATAGAGAACGTCTTGGATAATGTGTTTTCTATTCTTTAACACAACTTAACAGATGTTTTCCTCAAGAGGTTCCTAGGTTTTACCGTTCACTCTTTGGCTTCAGTAGTTGATTTATTTACCCTCTCAACATAATCGCTGCTGGCTCCACTGCTATGATGGCTACCGGAGGTCAGCTTAAAGGAAGCTCTTTAAATGTTGTGAAAACAGACTGCCTCTGTCTTTTCTATGTCAAAACACACTTGAGTTTGAGGAATATATAAAGTTGGCACAGAATGGATGTAACTTACCATTACCTCAAATACATAAAAAAGTTCCTCCTTTAGTTAACCCCCGTCGTTGTATCTGCCGGACTTGCTTGAAGAACAGACGAGGTTCAAATGTTACACCTGACTACATTGCCTATCTGAGGAGAATTTGTTACCCTGAGCAGCCTGCCCTAGTTAGGCCATGACTGCATCCCAAATGGCAACCTGTTCCCTATGGTGTCTGGTCAAATGTAGTGCACTGCTTAGTGAATAGAGTTGCATTGTGGAGGCTAATGTCTGAGCTCTTTGTTGTGACATCTACAGTCTGAACTCTGTACCATTCCTCCATTCCTTCCTCCATCTCAGAGTTGTATCTTCCCCTGGTGTAAGATGTTTGCTCAGGCCAGGGTTAAACCGCTGCCTTCTCAGGGACCTCCAATCTTTGTCAGTGGTTTTAACCCTTAACTGGCACCTTATTCAAATACACAGGGGCTTAATTACAGTGCACTATAGTAGAGTAAATCAGAGATACAACCAATAAAATGTCTGGCGGTCCCAAAGATGACGGTTGAGCAGAACAGGTTTAATCAGATCTTAGTTGTGCGTGAGCATGTTGTATTAATGTTTTGTTGTATTAATATTCTTTCAGACGTTGCACTGATTTTGGAACCCCAGTCTCCCATAACAAGACCCATATCATGCCTCATATGTTTGTGATTAGATATCTGTTCTATTAAAATTCATTCAGAAAACGGCAAACCTATTGTTGAACCACATCTCATGTAGTCAACCCCAATAATGAAAAGAATACCAGGGTGGCATCCCAAACGGCACCCTGTTCCCCATGGAGTGCACTACTTTAAACTCTGAGCCCAAAGGTAATAGGTTGTCATTGTGGAGCCAGTCTGGCCTGATTCGGATAGTTTCCAGTCGTTCGATGAGGTTTCCTGATAATACATAGAGTCAACAAACTAAACATTTGCCTGACTACAGATAGTGTTCTGCTTGTTCTATTATTAATTTAAAAGCACCAACTACTAAGGAAGCTGTAATCCCTGCCCACACACATACACACTGATAAACAAACACACGTACACATCTGTCAGAAACTGCAACGATAACGTACAGTTTTTATTAGGTTAGAACGAAACGTACAGCTATTGTGTGTGTGTGTGTGTTGTGCGTGCGTGCATGCATTTCTGTTATTGCGCTGTGCCCTGTAAGAGACGTAGGAACATTAGTCCTGGTTTCAGGGCATTAACCTGGTCTGCCAGGAGTTGAGGAGGGAAGTAGTTTACAAAGAAAACATCAGGAGCCAGTCCATCATGTTGTTCACATCGGGTTTGCTCCGTTTGTCAGAGGAAATGAACAGTTTGGACAGTGTGACCAGAGGCGCTCCTTGACTCCCGCGTTGAAGTTCCTGGTCTTTCCGACCCTCGTTTAGAACATTGCCGTTAACTCCAGTAGTCCCGGCGGAATTCCCAGCTCCTCTGATGTGAACCCAAACTTCAGAGCTTTACCTCAGATAGAGAACATGCACAGAACACCATGATTATTAGTTAGATGCATTCCGTGAGAATTGGACTCAATCTTAGAGAGCCAACCAGTCTGTATAAAGCTGGTTGAATTTTCACTCATGCTCAGGGTAACTAAGTGGCCATGGAAGCAGCGTGGCACCCCATGGAGCTGTTCCCCTCGAAAGAAGGTCACCACTTAATAAGCACATCGGCAGGTTAAGTGTTTACCTTTCACTTAGCCGGCACCTTGGCCCCTAGAGTGTTTCAACCTGCTAGCGCCGTTTGTCGCTTTTCTCAGGTAATTTGTCAGGAAATGTCAGGCTGTTCCCTAGAATAGGAGGGGAATATTGGGTGATCCGGGTGAGGGGGAGAGGTGTAAAGGTGTCTCGTTGCAGAGCCCTGCTTGCTTGGAGCCAGGAGAAACAGATGTCTGACACAGATATTTGTTTCGATGAAGTTGTGAATGTGGAGTGATGGCTAGTGTTTTCAAAGCACTGATAAAGTGGTTACAAGAGGCTGCCCCCCTTTTTTTCCTCCCAACGCCTGTTCAAATCGTCTCATCTGAGTCTCGTCTTGGTTAGGCCCACGTTCTGGTGGGCTACGATGTGTTAGTACCACCAGGAATCTCAACTGTGTTCAAAAATTGTCTTCTTTTTAGTCAGAATAAGCTTATTTTATTCATTTGTGGTCTGTTGAGATTTAAGGTGATTTTAATCAATACTTTCATATTATAATTTTTTTGTGTTTTTCCAGATTTTTCTCCCCTCCCAATTCCCTTTAACCTTGCCTTGTCTGCAGCTCCGCAACTCCCTGGACAGATCTGTGGGATGGTGAAGGGTGCGTACATGCTTCATCCAACCACGTCACCCAGCCGCCAATTTTTCTCACCCTGCGAATCCAACATGGACGCCTTTATTCGGATCATGCACTGGATGATTACGTTCACTAACTATACTTACGCAATTGAACTCACAGGCACCCGATCTGGACACAAGGAGTCGCTGGAGAGCGACATGGCAGGATTGATAATCTGAGTTATCTAACCCAAATCCTAAACAGCGCTATGCCAATTTTGTACTGGCTCGTTCAGGGGGCCCGGGGAAAGTCAGAAAACCCATAGTCAGGCTCGAACCCATTACTATCATGACGTAGACTGTCCTGCAATGAAGCGACTCAGCTCATTATGCCACGCGGAACCCCCGGTATACTTTCATATTTTGCTTTCCAAATAATTTAGAGAACTAATGAAATGTTGGTGCCTAAAATTGTAATTTTTCCTGCGTCATCACCTCAGTTTTGCTCCGACAGCACTGCGTTTCCTTCTCGCCAGTTCATGCTGAAAACGTGATTTTTGAGAATCAGGGATAATCACTCTTTCCTGATATGTTCCCTGGTTTCAGGAGACAGTTCATCATTGTCTTCCTTTTCCTCCCGGTAAAACTGTGACCGCTCAAGCTAGACCTTTACAGCTGACAGACTCCCTCCCTTTCTCCGCTAATTGCCAGAGCTAGGGCAGCCTGTCCCGGTTCGACTGAACAGTTACAGATATGGAGAGAAGGACAAAAGAAGAGGAGGTGTGAATGAGTGAGTGGGGGAGAGAGAGAGAAGCGAAATCCAAAGTAGATAATTGCACTTTACCCTTGGCCCTCCGTGTGCATGCACATTCATGCATGCGTCAACCCTTTACACGTGTCCCAAATCTTGGATCGTGAATGTTGATAGGGGCTGATCAGACCTTTCCGTGGCCCCTTTAAGCGAGTGTGCAGTGATGGAGCCTCTCATAGCAGGTACTGTAACTAGACAAGTGGAATCCCATAAGATAATGTGATTTTTAAGTTTGCGAATTTTCCCTGAAAGAATAGAAAGTGTTTTCCAAAATTGGTGCATTCCCAAACCTCTAGCCAAGCGGTGGAAGTCGCCCTTGGGGTCTTGTCAGCGAGGCGAGATCATTGAGGGCGTAGTGGAGAAGGGTCGGTTTGGGATTGACGGAGGTAAGGGAGAGAAGTTCTGGTACTGATATGCTGGGCAGACTCACTGCCTGGCTCGCTTTTGTTTTTCTCTCTTTCTGTCTCAAACTCCCGGAAAACACCACAGAACCTTCGTCTTTGTCTTCGTCCATACGTGTGCCTCTCTTCATCCGTTTCGGCTGGAGATGATTACACCTTAAAACTCCTCAATGATCGCGTTAGGGTCGTCTTTCCTTAACGATGTCCTTTAACGTCATGCTGCTAATAAATAGCTGTCCCAAATGAATCCTTAATTTTCTAATCAAATTCATTCATTGTTGTGCCTCTTGGAATATTCTCTTTAAATGAGAGAATGTATTAATGTCATAATCTACTGTGTATTGAAAATCAATCATACCCTGTCAAAATCCTTACCTTTTATCAAATTACACCCTGGAAATTAAAAAAATTTAATACATTTTGATAAGTAATCTGCCCCTTAGAGTAACCATTATAAACTTGCTCAGGTACAACCAGTCACTTCCCAGATCACACACCATGCTAATTGCCCCCCACCTGATATCAAGTTTAGTGGTTTTCATAAGAAAAGCGTCTGTTCCATGATGACTCCATTACTAGTAGTGCATGACAATGAGACCAAGGAAAGGACTTTGAAGGACTTACAAGTCCTTATTGCTGAGATTGTTACATCTGTGCATGGGACAACAATCTCACAAGCATTACACAAAGCTGGCCTGTATGGCAGGGTGGCAAAAAAGAAGCCTCTTGTGAAAAAGGGCCACACAGAGTCTTGTTTACGCTTCGCAAAACAAATCACTTCTAATGCCATGTGTCTAAGGGTTTTATGGTCAGATGTAACCAAAACTGAACTTTTTGGACCAAGCGTTATGCTTGGCGAAAGCCAAACACAGCACACCACACAAAACACACCATACCTACTGTAAAGCATGGTGGTGGCAACATTATGTTGTGGGGGTGTTGCTCTTCTGCGGGGACAGGGCAATTAGTCAGGATTGAAGAGAAAATGGATGCTGCAAAGTACACTCAAATTGTTGAGGAAAACCTGCATGCCTCTGCTAGAAAGCTGAAGATGGGGTGGTGGTTCACCTTCCAGGACAACAATGACCCTAAACACACTGCCAAAAAACTACGCATTGGCTTAAGGATAGGACGGTGAATGTCCTTGAGTGGACACGTCTGAGCCCTGACCTAAATCCAATTGAAAATCTGTGAATGTACATGATGACAGCAGTCAATTGCCACTCGATAAAGCTGGAACAAATGTTTTTAATTGGTTTTCACCATGTTTTTCCGGTTTCAACTTGTCCTTTTTCAAAGGGGTATGATGATGTTCTAGGCACTGTATATCTGATTATATATGTTATATTCATGTCACTTTTAACGTGCTGGGTTTGTATACACAAACAGTCATTTGCAGCCCATAATCCTCAATCATTCTGGCACGCTAGCCCTCATAAACCAACATGTGGGTTAGAAACAGTCCAGCAAACTCATTAGTGTGTGTGTCTGTGTGTGTCTGTGTGTGTCTGTGTGTGTCTGTGTGTGTCTGTGTGTGT
>JACXGM010000652.1:12678-31182 GCA_016801145.1 Umbra pygmaea | reverse complement strand
CCCGTGGTGTCAGGCCTGGGTGTTGGTCTCTAGATGTGTCTCTTTGCTCCGGTAGTGAAAGGGAGGCACGGGGCTTGTGGGCAGGCGGACGTGTGGGTGTGTGGTGGTTGTGGGTAGACGGCGTGTCAGACTGTCAGTTAAAACTTCCAAACCCAGAGATGAAACAACTGGATACAATTAAAATCTGTCAAGACAATACGTTTTTTTGTTGGTCTTCCTCCAACTGCCTCCTACACACACACACACACCCACACACACACACACACACACACACACCACACACACACACACACACACACACACTCTTTCACACTTGGAGACATCCTGTCTCTATTTTAATGCTCTCTCCTGCCAGGAAGATTTTTCTATATATTATGAATTTTATTCTTAATGTTCGTCTCTCTCTCTCTCCTCAATGTCTGTCTGTCTGTCTGTCTCTCTCTCTCTCCTCAATGTCTGTCTCTCTCTCTCTCCTCAATGTCTGACTCTCTCTCTCCTCAATGTCTGTCTCTCTCTCTCTCCTCAATGTCTGTCTCTCTCTCTCTCCTCAATGTCTGTCTGTCTCTCTCTCTCTCACCAGGCATCAGCTGCTAATCTGTAAAGACAGGTTGATTTTAGTGTTTGGGGTGAAAGAGCAAGAAACCAAATGGGTTGTGAAATGTTAGAATGTTACGTCAGTACTTGGCTCAAAACTGAACATTGTATTTAGTGTTGTACTAGCTGGTTAAGATTAATAATCCTTTAGGTGAGTGTACATGGACGAGTGTTAACTGGGCTTATGACAGTATACAGTAGATGATAGTGACAGTGTTTACCAATTAGTTCAAAAGTCTGAATGCCTGGAATGCTTCCATGGCTGTGTTCATATAGGATGAGTATTTCTTTCCCAAGTGCCAATGGGAATGAAATGTGGATCCCCTTGTTACTAAAGGAAATTCAACCAATCATTAGCTTTTAACCGTGGCTCCAGACGCTGTTAAGGCTGGTTAAACTATTCATGACCTGCACATGTTTGGATCGTGGACTGTCTTGGTGGCTGTACGCCGTGGGTAGGCTGGTTGAAGCCGCTGGTACCAGAAGCACTTTAGGCAGAGATTAGTGTGGGTTGTGGTGTGCAGCGGCGTGGTGCACCAGGCAGGGTGGTTCCCCTGTGGTAGCTAGCTGTAACTTATGGTCCTAGAGTTCAGAACCGTACCTGGCAGAAGGGCTTTAACAGCGCTGCTGAGGAGGTGGCCACCTGGTAGCGCTACGCTGTGCCTGCTTCAGTAACTCAGCTTAGAGTCCCGGCCGGTGCTGAGGGCCTTCACATTGAACATTCCCGCAATCACAGTAACCTCGTAATATGTTGGCTACTTGCCAAACATAGAATTTCATCGAGCAGCAACTTTCACACAATCATTTCACATGGTATCTACAGAACTGCCAAATAAGACATCATCAGATTGTGCCTTTGGCTTAGACTGAGGGGAAGATGAACATTCCTAGATCAACAAGGGGCATTCCTGGATCAACATTGAGCATTTCTGGACCTGCTCAGAGCGTGCCGGTGTTTTGCTGTTTGATGACTGGCCCTGTGGTTGGATCTCCTGGTCAGGCTGTGCAGCATCAGCTTGACTTTATACAGACGTTATGCATAATCATGGCACAATGTAACCATGCAATTAATGCACTTCAGAAACGAAATGGACTGACCTATGACCCAGGGTTGAATGTTTTTATTTGTGTTTTTCCCATCAGACTAAAGAAGGCAGAGGAGTGCTTCAGACAAGCGAAGGAGAAAGCAACTTACAATGTCAAACCCAAGCATGCCTCTGGAATCGTAAGTGCTTTTTTCATTCGCCTTTTTATTACGATAAACCTCAGAATGCATAGTAGATTACCAACGCTTTCTTCAGCTAAGCGCAAATTAAATATTTCAATTTGTGTTTCACAGAAAGCCAAGCTGGGCAAGAAGATTTAAAATGGCAGGACTTTGTATTTTGTTTTCCTGCGTTCATCACAAGGAGAGAGAGAGAATGTGATGTTAAGAGGGGTAAATAAAAAAGCTACATTGGACAGAATGTGCTACTGCAGATGAAGCACTTAGGCTTAAATAAAAACAATCTATGCCTTCTGAATGGGAAACCTTTCCAGATATTGGAACTACTTTTGACCTGGAACCATAGGGCTCTATTGAAAAGTAGGACACTATTTCAGGGATAGGTTACCATTTAGGACGTTATGACACATTTTAATTTTTACCACAAACTATTGCCAATTGGCCACGCTGCTCTGTGCATCTGCTTGTACAGCAGTTCTTCACCATGAAAAACATCCAACATCCAATCACAACGGAGAAACATGTGGGCAAACGTCTGATGATATTATCATCGTCATTATAACACAGGAACCTCTACCACCGATTAGTCAAAAAGAATATCTGTGATCAGGATAGAAATGGAGCATAAAGAATGGACATACATGTTATTTACACGATGTATACAGTATGCTAACTATATGCTCCAGAACACACTGATGTATAGCTGTGGTCCTAGCATATATATTACATGGCCTGTAATTGGCAGAACTGACCTGTTACAGTATACAGGACATTACATTACGTGTGCTTTACAAAGCAATATCACCCAAGACAAAAAGGAGATGTGAAAAGACAATAGGATTGCTATGTGTATGCTACAGAATGTGTGTGAGGATGACTATATAGTGAACTGTTTTTGATCAGTTAGTTCACTATGAAGGAAATAGGGTACAATTTGGGACAATGTGGTGATTGTAGACCACAGTATAGTCAACATGTTGTCAACAGTAGTATTGTTTTTATTCTGTTTCTCAGATGTTCAACATAATAAAGTCAAAGTCAGTTTGTCATTTCCTCTTACTGGTAAGATTGGAAAAAATGCTGTTTCTCCAGAAACCCAGTGCAAACAATTTAAAAATAAAAATGTACAAACAAAGAAAAGAATAGAAAACTGTATACAAGCAGCAGATATGAAACAGGTGCGCAGTGTAGTGTTGCAGTTTCCCAGGATAGGTATTGCACACGATAACAAAACCGTGAATGGACAGCGGCTCCAGATCTTTCAGCCAGATGTAGTGGGGGGAAAAAGACCACAGGTTGGTAAGTATTGTCATTCATTGTGTTTACGGCTCACTTTATACAATGCTTGGTGTAAATGTCTGTGATGATGGTAAGATCTTAGCAATACGCTTCACAGCCTTCACCACCCACTGTAAAGCCTTCTGAAGCAGAGCAGCTCCCGGACCAAACATTGGTCAGGTCCAATAAATGTTCATAGTTAGGTCGCGGGGGCGTCGATTTATTTTTATATTTTTTTGTCGCTGCAGGTAGGGGGGCTTTGTGACCCTTCGTCATGAAGAAGGACATTTTTCAAGAGAGGAGAGTAATAATACATGCCTTTAAGCCAAAACTGAAGCCGCAGCTTTCTCAAGGATTTCAAATGAAATGTGGTGAAACGTTGTTTGGGTTGAAAAACCAATGGTAAGATCATTTTGTTTAGTCCCAGTCTATACGGAATAAGCTTGGCTTTTCTCTAATCAACAGAACAACCTCTATGTTTAGAGAACCCTTGTAAAACCGAGGTAAAGTGAGGCAGAGAACAACTTTCTGTATTTTTCCTGGTCAGTGGAGAGAAAGCGCTAAGCTCTAAGCAGCTCTGTGGTAACTTTTCTGTTCAGATGGATAGAGAGCGGCCATGTTTTTCTAGCGAATCCACAAAACCAGCCCTTCAACTACAAAGGGAATCTCTGATTGGCCAAAAATACTGTCTGTATTATCAAGGAAGGTAATGCCATTTGGTGTGAAATTGTAAATGTATGACTTACCTCAAGCATGTGCTAATAAAGAGGACAGAGGATGTGTTCTAGCTGGGAAACGTACTGGTTTTATAGTAACATTTTATGAACAACATGAATGAATAATATTGTCACAAATTTATTTTTATTTGCATTGAAAGTAAATTACAAATACGTGAGTTTGTTACTAAAATAATATATTTAAAATGCTGTTGTTTAATTTTATCAATATAAAGTATTATTTAATTCTACGTAACATGTTCCTTAAATGTTTATTTTATTTACCAGCTTGTTGAATCACTATGTGATCCTGAAGTTGTTCCATAAGGTGTATTTTTATTACTATTCACCAGATGTTTGTATCAACTGGATATTCATGGAGCAGTAGTGTGATTTGCATATACAATAAAATTATTAATATGTATTAATAAAATGTAGCATTTTATTTTGTGTATGTGACTCTCTTTTGAGACCATCATCAAGATAACAATCTGTTGAAATTAAACCATAATTTTTTATATAGTACAGCTTTCGTCGTGACTGTTCAAAATTTAATACAGTTTTGTGAAACAAAAACACATAACAAGCAAGGTAAGCTTCAGTATTGATTTGGTATATAATTTATTTCTGTAAATATATCTACATATTGTCTTAATGTTCCAAGTTATAGATATAATTTATGATGTTCTGTAAATATAGTAATGCGTGTATTTGTACGTTGTGATATACTGCACCAGGCATGTGGTTTCTAAAGTTATCAGGAATGCACACATACCCTTCACTTGCTGCGTTCAGCTACAGGCCCAGTCCCAAATCAACCATGATACCATATACCCTTGTGGACTTGTAGACCAGGGCTGGAGATCTATCATCCAGCAGGTTCAATCTTACCCTAACCCAGTGGTTCTCAAACCCTTCCAAGGAGGGCCTAGTGTATGCAGGTTTTCGCTTTTACCTTGTACAAGCCTGATGGAGTAGCTCACTAATTGGTTAGGATCTCCCCTCACCTAGCAGTCTAGGTCCTAAAGATCAAAAACCAGCATACACTAGGCCCTTTATGGAAGGGTTTGAGGACCACTGCCCTAACCTATCTGAATCACCAAAATGCAGTCCAGCATTTTGGGCCACTGATAGAAATGGCATTAAAACATTTTGTAAATAGTAAATTGTAGACTGCATCTTTTCTGGGGGGCTTGTTGAGTAAATAAGAAATCAAATTGTGTCCCAATCTACAGTGACCTGCAAAGGCAAAAGGCCTCAATTTCAATTTTGGTCAAACATTTAAGATCGGATTTGTAGTCTGGTAAAGTATATTGAGTTTGGTTAAAAATCTACTGGACCTCCAGGAACAGTGTGAGGTAACTCAGGCATAAACAAAATTAATGTTTACATAATTTAGCAGATACTTTTAGCCAGAGTGACTGTAATTTTATAAAGGGGATGGACAAAACAATGGAAACGCCACGTGGAAAAGGACTTTTACTTTGAAGACAATACAAATGCAGCTGCAGAGGTCAAAGACAGTTGATTGCCAAATAACCAATATGGTTTATCTATAAAAGAATTCTGACAACATTTTGACATAAGTTCTCAAAGCAACTTGAGGCAACTGTCAAATTTTCAAAGAGGCCCGAATGGTCGGTGTACCAAGTGCATTGGTCACAAAAGTGCATTGGTTACTTGATGTGTCAAGGGGAACGATCTCAAAAATCATGAGAGCGTTTGCTTAACATGCTCAGGCACCTTTTTGACACATTGTCAACAACAATTTGATGTTATGAGCTTCAAAAATCTGGTAATTGATTTGGTGTAATGGTGTACATCTTCTAGTTGTTATACATGTTGGGAGATCCTTAAAGCTATTAACAGCCATCTCATTGGAGGCATTCATTCTGATGATTGTACTGCATGCTTTTAAATATTTTGTTAAGTCCTTGATAAGAATATATTTTGTTAAGTGTTACAATTATTTCGTACACATAAACACACGTAGGTCGGAAGGGATACACTGAAAGCAGATGCGATGTCAAAACGTGAGAAGTCAACTTCTACTGTTGAATTCTAGCGTGGAATCACCAACAAGTCTAGATAAGACAACTGGGTGAATTTGACAGGTAAAATGTACTGTAATTGTTTTGTTCACTTTGACTCTTAACAATTTCAATTTTCTCTAGACAACCCTACAACTAGGTGATGATATGAAGTTCTTAGTCTGCAACAGTGTGGTTGGTTTATAAGCACGTAGTATTCTGTACATGGTGGATGGTTTTCATATGAGTTGGAGATCAATTATGAAAAACATTACAGGGGGTACTTTACCCTTATTTCTCTCCCCTCCCATTTGGTCATATCCAATTCCCCTTTGAACATGTTTCGCCAAGATGGTCGAAGATCATTCACAAGCTTTCTTTAATAATGCGTCAAAATCTATTCACACTGCTCGTTCAACATGAAGGTGTTCGTTAAAAGTAGATCAGTTCCAGTGGCAGCCTCAAAGCTGCACCGCATCAAACTCACACTTACGGATGCATCACAACATGTGCACTACAAAGTTCACAGTCATTAGTTTATTGTCTTGGGTGTAGAGTCTCAGTATAGTGCTCAGCTAGTATCAACACAGTCGTGCAGTTCTCTTTGTAGGGAAGCGTCCATCATGCTCAAAAAAGAACGGCTCAGATCTTTTGTGTTTTCACCCTTTTATACTCAAGTGTTTTAAATCATCCTTCTATGAGGTGAAAGAAGATTGTATCTATGTTGAGATTGTAGAAGATAAACAAATTAAGATAGAGGCCAGACATGAGTGTCACTGTTTCCCAGAGTCACTGACGGAAACCGATATGCAGCGGCACTGTTTGACCCTTTGGATCTTGCGGTGCCTAAACGAAGGCTGGAGGTCGGGACAGTCGAGCTCCACGATCAGCGTGGTGAACCGCTGTGGCCGGCAGAACGCACAGGACTGGAACGACTCCTGTTCCTTCTTGATGTGCCGCGGGATGTAGAAGGAGTTACACTGACCGTAGCAAAACCTGTTGATGACCGTGCGACTCAGGCAGCCTTCCTCACTGACTGTCTGGCGGAGCGGCTGTGTCTTGCACCAGTCGCTCTTTAGGTACTTCCTCTCTGTGACAACTAGAGCTTCCTGGCTGGAGGCCAGCACTTCCTGTTTCCGGGTTCGACGGTCTGAGGTGTTGCCATTCCCTTTGAATGGGGAGGGGATAGAGCCCTGAGGGCGGATCTTGTGAGTGTCACCGCCCACTGCACACAGAACCCCTGCAAGCAGGAACGACAAGACAAACTGTCTGTACATCCTGAGAGGGAGAGAGGGATAGAGAGATCAACATTGACACCCTGGAGATTTTGAGTTTTATATGCCTTTGTTAAAGGTGCACTGTAGAATTTAGAGTAAAACAAAACTACTTTCTCTTTTAGTGACCAGTGGACATGCTTTCCTACACTATGCAGTATTTATTTTGCTATTGGAACAATAATTGCAATGAGGAACATTGCTTTTTGGGGATACTGTATTTTAAAGATCGAGAACTACAGTTTGTACAGCTTTTGCAAGCTGGATATTCTTAAGAGAAAGTAGTTCATTGTTATGGCACAAATTCCACAAATAGCACATTTAAAACATTGATTAACAGTGTATGGGGCTAGGAGAAAGTGAGGTGTCTGGGGTTAGTTTAACCAGGCAAGTTGACTGAGAACATTCTCTCATTTACACCAATGGCCTGGGGAGTAGTGGGGGGAGGGAAGAGGATGAATGAGCCAATTGAAAGCTGGGGATGATTAGGTTGACATGACGATATTAATGCCAGATTGGAAAGTTGTCCAGGACACTGGGGTTAACACCCCTACAGTTAAGTGCCGTGGGATCTGTAGTGACCACAGAGAGTCAGGACACCTGTTTAACGTTCCGTCCAAAAGACGGCACCCTACGCAGGGCAGATATCCCTGTCACTGCCCTTGGGCAACAGGAATGATCTTTAGATCAGAGAGAACAATGCCCCCTACTGGCCCTCAAACACTACTTCCAGCAGCATTGGTCTCTAAGGTTTAGAATGAAACCATCAGTGGAATATAGGGCGCCATGCTGCTGGCTAGGGTTAGTTAGTCTGGTTTTGTTGGGTGACCATTTGTAGACTAATTATCATTAGTTCATCATAGAAAATTACACACATTAATAATACTGTAGAACACTGTGAATACAAACAGAACACATTAATTATACTGTAGAACACTGTGAATATAAACAGAACACATTCATTATATTGTAGAACACTGTGAATACAAACAAAACACATTAATCATACTGTAGAACACTGTGAATACAAATAGAACACATTCATTATATTGTAGAACACTGTGAATAAAAACAGAACACATTAATCATACTGTAAAACACTGTGAATACAAACAGAACACATTCATTATATTGTAGAACACTGTGAATAAAAACAGAACACATTCATTATACTGTAGAACACTGTGAATACAAACAGAACACATTCATTATACTGTAAAACACTGTGAATACAAACAGAACACATTCATTATATTGTCGAACACTGTGAATAAAAACAGAACACATTAATCATACTGTAGAACACTGAATACAAACAGAACACATTCATTATACTGTAGAACACTGTGAATACAAACAGAACACAATCATTATATTGTAGAACACTGTGAATAAAAACAGAATACATTAATCATACTGTAGAACACTGTGAATACAAACAGAACACATTCATTATACTGTAGAACACTGTGAATACAATCAAAACACATTCATTATACTGTAGAACACTGTGAATACAAACAGAACACATTCATTATATTGTAAAACACTGTGAAAAAAAACAGAACACACTAATCATACTGTAGAACACTGTGAATACAAACAGAACACCTTCATTATACTGTAGAACACTGTGAATACAAACGGAACACATTCATTATACTCTAGAACACTGTGAATACAAACAGAACACATTCATTATACTGTAGAACATTGAATACAAACAAAACATATGGAAAAACATAACTGTAAAGGCTATTATGAAACATTCCATTTGCACAGAAAATATCAGGAGTAGTTATGTATTTTAATTGTGGATTTTGTTCATACTTTTAGTTCCCTGTTTTGCGTGCTTGATGGAAATCATTTGGCAGTTCATCATATACTAGACAACTTAAACCTTATTCTCTAAATAGTTCACCACTTCAGATCAGAGAACAATGGGGACACGGGAACATTTGGGATGCATTTTCAGTCACGATTATTTATACTTTATTTATATAGTAGTTCTTCACAATTTGCTGGGTCTTCATTAATCTGGAGGAAATCGGTGTGTGATATGACTATAATCTTGCTCACTGTCAGGTTTCTCACTGAGGTTAGGATGTACAAACGTCTGCCTTGCTCAAATATATCAACTGTAGTAAAGGTGTCACAGGGTACTACGTCCATATAGTGTGCTGTTACTGTAGTGCACTGCATAGGGAATAATAATTTACTGTAAATCTTTTTTAGGCTCCAAAACCAGCTTTACATTAGGTTTTAAATACATTGTTATTGTTGACACAGAATTCCATGATGTTGATTAAGGCTTTTTGTCTGATGCAGTTAATAATGCAGGGGAATAATAATGCAGGGGAATAATGCAGTTAATAATGCAGGGGAATAATGTAGACATTCTATGAAAGTTTCGAACATTAAAATGATTATATCTTTGTGATCGCTTGTCAGAAAATGTTATAAAGGACACCAATTTTAGATCCATGTTTTTAATATCATTAAAATAAATGTGAAGGTGGAAACTACTTTCCCTGTGTGGGCATGGTTGTTCCACGTAGCTGTTTTAAAATGGATGCACAAACTTTAAGTTACTTCACTCTCTTCCATCTCTATAGAAGGATTTATTTTACTCTAAACCCTTCACTGATTGCAGTAAGAGGCTTCAAGGCTAGGGTCAGTGGACTCGGCTATATCCAATAGTTACAAATCGTTTCCTTCAGGACAGGAAGAGGCAGATTAACTCTAATTTGTCACTTTGTCTCATTAAGCTTATCCTGACCACTGGATCCACGAGTAGGGAATATATGGATACTGGAGTAAGGGGACGATATCTCTGTACTTCTCTACTAAACTAAAATACCATGCAGCTCTTAATAATTTAAAGTTTACAAAGTAAACACACCCCATAACTACCGAGAATCACCTGTAGGGCTATACTGTACATTTCTAGAGCCAAGCAACTGTAAAATATATACTTTTTATTAGGGGATATTTTTAAGCTGTGCCCAACAAAAGGTCTTCATACATGGTCCTAACATGTAGCCCGAAATAGGATCTGGACCAAGACTGCATTTTAACTGCACAGGGGCATGGCTGTTTGCAGTGAGGATGTCCAATGAGAGGTATAGATGCTAAGTCTCTACATCAGGGGGCCCAGGTGGTTCAGTGGGTAGGGAGTCAGACTTGTAGTAGGAAGGTTGCCGGTTTGAGTCCCGGCTGAGCCTACTGTTGTTGTGTCTTAAGTCGCTCTGGATAAGGGCATCTGCTAAAATGCCGAAATATATATATATATATCTCAGTCAGGCCAGCAAATATATGATATGCTAGCCCCCATCAATTTACATCAACAATTTCACTTGAATCAATGATGGTTTATATTAAGGATGGCAGGTAAAATGACAGTGCCTTGGTGTGGAAAAAGAAACTACACTTGACATCCTCAAGAGAGAGGTGCCTACGTCTGTCCAATGATCTTTTATTAACACTAAAGCTAAGTCCTTCCCAAGCCAGGCACCTCTCTAAAACTCTTTATAGTTGTATAGATTAACCAGTTCCTCTATTCAGAGAGACAAAAGGCATTGTAAAAAGGCATGACGTTTCAGCTCTATATAAAGGTGTGTGTTCTGTTTGACCTTTGCCCTCCCCCTTGACATGTTAACCTCACCGACTAGAGAGTGACACGACCTCCACTTTTCCCCAAACATGATCTGTTGTCATGGCAGCTGATCTATGACCCTTGGACTCACTCTTACCACATGGGACCACTTTGGACTGACTGACTATCTGAATAAAGAGGCGTGATCTTATAGAGATAGTAGATTTGTTATGAATCCTTGTTAATACACATTGTAGTCCAATAATGTATGAACAGTGACAAGTTTAGTTCTGTAGCCGTCTTTACATTTTGTTTGTTTCTTGCAGGTAAAAAACCATGACTTAGCTAACTTGTTCTTTTTCTTTTTTTTTCTTTTTTTTAATTCAAATAGTAGCACAACTAATGTTTTGGCTAAGTGCCAGCTTGATTTGCATGGACACTAATTTGGTCCTTGTGTTGTCAAACACCAACAATACCAAATGCAAAGGCAGACCTTAGAATCAAGACTAGACAACTCATCTGCGTTTACAGTAATGATGCAAACAAACACACCTTCCGAATAACAGAGAGCTGTAGTTTAAATTTTCTAAAAACATTTGGCTCCCTTAATTCAAGGTAATATGTGTAAAATTTGCTGTTCTTTTCTAAGTGTTTTTTCCTATATGGATGTCAATACATTCAACTTATAGCTGAGGTTCTGTACGTTAACCCCACAAAAAAAAGTTGTCTGAAAGTCTAAATAATTCAGGATTGAACGGCAGATCGGAATGTTACAAGTTCTTACAAAGGTATATGAAGTATCATTACATTTCATAGTTAGTTATATATTATAATTTGAGAAGTATGTTTGTAATAATTAGATGGTATTATTATTTATTGTATATATATTAGTAATCATACAGAAAAATAAAGATCAATATTTAATCTATAAGATCAATAAATTCCCCCCCAAAAAAAAAATATATATATTTGTGAGACGAAATAAAGACAGTGATCTATATGAACACTACCATAGCACATGATGATCATATATCTCTGTGTCTTAACTAGGGTATGTCATATGAACACTGTTTGAACAAGTGTACATCATTTGAACTCTGTGTCTACATTAGACATCTTCAATTGAACACTATCCCTGTAGGATATGAATGAGAGTACTTGAACAATGTATCTTAAAGTCATATGATCACCCACTTTGGAATTGTCAATCTCCTTAAACATACTGTTTTAAAAAGGAGATGTCACCGCGTCCAAAAGTGACCTTACCTTGCCAGGTGGGACATTTCAACTGAAAAGAAATGCTTGATTATGTGACCCCCTTTAAGGCATTAACTACTGTACTACTTGTAAACACTGTGTCCTCATAGGTAAGCAATACTCATTCCTGCTGAACAACTGTACTGCATATAAAAAATGTGTCCTCATAAGACATTAACTATGGTACTTTAAACACTGTGTCCTCATATGTACTTTAAGTCATGAACTACGGTACTTCATATAAACAATGTGTCTTCATAACACATGAACTACGGTGCTTTGTATAACAAAGTCATGAACAATGCTACTTCATATAAAATCTGTGTCCTCATAAGCCATGAACTGCGGGACTTCGTATAAACACTGTGTCCTCATAATATATGAACAACGCTACTTCATATAAAATCTGTGTCCTCATAAGTCATGAACTGCAGTAATTCATCTGAAATATGTGTCCTCATAATATATGAACAACGCTACTTCATATAAAATCTGTGTTAATAAACCATTAACTACGGTACATCATATTAACACTGTGTACTCATAAGCCATGAACTACGGTACGTCATATTAACACTTTCATAGACACGTGTGCCCAATCCTGCTTGTGGAGCGCTACAATCCTGTAGGTGTATTTTATTATTAATAATTGGTTGGATGAAAAGATGAATCGGATTAGTCACAATTGGGTTTAGAGAGAAAATATACAGTGCACTAGGTCTTCAGGAGCACCCGACACTGGACATGAACTAGTGTACTTGGTATGAACACTTTTTTCCACTTGGGACAGCAACTTTATAAATACGTTGTTAGATAAAAAGGCAGTTAACCTTATTTGTTCCCTAGGTCATTGCTTTAAATGTGATGTGTACTCAGTCAATTCATTTAGTAAAACATAAACTCTGTATCCCCATCTTATCTGCTTGTGTTTACACTTTTGTTGCATGAAAAAAATTTAAACCTTGATGTTTGCTAGTGAAGCATGAACACATTTACACAATAATAACAGTTATCCAGCCTTCAGTCCCTCGGCTGTGAAGACAGCATGTCGAGCTGTTTAAAAGGACGTCTTTAACATGGCAGAAAACAGCACTGCCTGAGGCAGTGTGGACATGGGCTGCTTGTTTAAACCACAATGCACTGTTGTCACACACATACAAACCACAAACACAACCTCTTCACACACACACACACACACACACAACCCATTCCCACTGCTGTTAATAATTGTCACCAGCTGAGCGATAGCCCTAATTCCGCCCCATGACTGTTGCTGTTCAGTTTCAGGCGGGGGCTTCTCAGCTACTTCGTTAGTTCAACCCCCGTCTGTTGTCTGACAGGAACACCAGGCCCCGAGCTACGTTTTGAGGTCCACTGGGGCGGACTTCCTCGGTTTCACTCAGAGGTGAAAGGATGATGGGGGCTTCGGCGGTCTGTGCGCTGGGTCCATTGGAAACTCAAACCCTGTGGGATTTCACAGAAGGGCTGAACAGCAAAGAGCCCAAAAAGCCCAGTGAGTCATTAGACCGAGCAGCTCATTCCAGCCCAGGGCAGCAGAGTCAGTGCCACGTGTCCGTGGGTCGTGTAGCCTCAGTGGGATCCCTGTACTGGGCTGATCAGACCAAAGGTGTCCCCTCTGAGGCTTATCTCGCAGGGTAAACCAGCTAGTCACACGGAAAGACAAACACTTAAAGCTGGAGCCCGTTTGTCTGAAGGACAAAGTTAGTGTGTGGCCAGGTCCACCTTACAACCACACAATCACGGGTCAGAACTCCATAATCCCAGATAGCACTGATGGAGAGCTCCAAGCTATCTGGGATCAGCCTGGGAACGTGTAAAACTGAAAACACTCTGATGGTAGCCAAGGTTAGGAAACGCTCTTTACATTTTACAACAGGCATTGAGGCGCCTTCTAGGGATTAATGCGACTAGTCTGTCAGATGGAGATATGATGGGTTGATTACTGAGTTAAACAACGCTGCGGTCTTCTCCCCCAGCCACTCTCCTTCCTCTCTGCCTGCCTATATGTCTGCTCCTCCCTGGTTCCCCCCTGGGCCTGCTCTGGTCGGCTGCCAGGGAGGATCACGGCTGGATCTTCAGGATCTGTTGAGTTATACCTCTGTCTGCCTTGAAAGCCCTCTGTAGACACCCAGTCCAGCAGGATTTTACTGGGTACACAACACATCAGTCAGCATTGGGATAAGGTTGGCAATGCTGGGGTAATGAGGAGAAACAGGGTCTATTTCTTATATTCATATAGACAGTCCCATTATAAACTAAGTTAAATCTTATGTGACAACCACACAACACTGATTAGATTTGTTACTATCAATATTACAAGTACAATTAAAGAAATGTCAATTTCAGGTTAGATACTATGTTAACGCTAAGGAAAACTGTAATAAATTATTCACTTTTCATTAAACATCCAGAGTAAACTTCAATTTGAGGAAAGAAAACATGAAACTTATTGGAATATTTATTTTATGGCCAAAAACAGGAAGGTTTATAAATTGTCAGAAATACAAAGAAATCACTCACATATCAATTTGAAAAATATTTATATCCTATTATAGGTTAAATTGAATCATACCTGCAAAGCAGTGTTAAGACATTTGTTGTGTTGTGGTCAAATAACTGACAGACTGGTATTGTGATATTGTCTAAAATTCCACAATAACTCCCTGGGTGACCCCCCCCTTGTGTTTACCTTTCAGATTTGGAAGTTTGTGGGCATGAGATTCATAATTTGAAATAAAGACAGTGAATAAACAGGCCTGGTGGGTTTCAATTAAAACAAACAGTCTTGAAGTGTTAAAATGATTGTAGTTTCTGAATTATTTGGAACAAGACAAGAAGAACTTCAGTAATGGAAAATCTTTTGGTGAAAAAAATCTAAGTTATTGCACAATAATCTATGCGGTGAATAATAAAGGTTCTATTAACTAAATGTATGGCTGAGGTTTTCAGAAGTCTTTCTCTTTCACAAGTCACATTATGAATGGTTACTCATGAATGGACAAAGTTTATTTTTCTATATATTTATATCTGGCTTAAATTTTTTGCTTTATATGCCTAAACATTTACAAATCTTATGCATCTCACAGTTCAAATAATAAACCTATATAATAATCATTTATTATCAGGAAGCCATCTGCTCTTGACATCTAAAAATCTCAGACATTAATAATCAGTTTCCAGGATTCACAATGACATGTCTGTCTCTGGTCAAAAGTCATGCATTATGTAATAAGGTATAATGGGCTCTGGTAGAAGGTAGATCCTTATATAGAGAATAGGGTTTGTGACAAGACTTCTAACAGCATCTGACCCTTGCCATCTATCTCTTAATTTCAATCTCATCAGCATGGAGACGTGTAATCTGCTCAATTGCTGTTCTCACTGCCAGAATATTATTATCAAGTGGACAACAAACGAATGAAATGAAACATCTATTCTGCTTCTCTTTAAGCAGTCTGGACACTTCTACCAGCAGACTGGAAACTTCCTTTAGTAGCAGACTGGACATTTCGTCTACAAGCAGACTAGAAACTTCCTTTAGTAGCAGACTGGACATTGCCTCTACCATCGAAATTGACATTTACTCTACCAGCAGACTGGACATTTCCTCTACCAGAAAACTGAACACTTCTTCTACCATCAGACTGGACATTTCCTCTACCAGCAGACTGGACATTTCCTCTACCAGAAAACTGAACACTTTCTCTACCATCAGACTGGACATTTCCTCTACCAGCAGACTGGACATTTCCTCTACCAGAAAACTGAACACTTCCTCTACCATCAGACTGAACACTTCCTCTACCAGCAGACTGAACACTTCCTCTACCATCATACTGGATACATTCAACTGTACAGTCCAGCGCCGTCTGCCTGCTGGGTCATTATTACAATGTTATTGCTGAGGCCACATGACACAGTCCTGAATTAGGCTTGTTCAAACATAACGGTCTGTATTGCTCCCTGTTCAAGTAAAGTGTATTAAATAGTGAATATGGTGCACAATTGAAATGCAGGATTATTTTGGCACCAGGACAGGTATTTAAAACCTTTTTATTAACTTTGCTGCCACTTTTAATCAGTCTTAAGAAAACATTATTAACTGAACAAATCCTCATAACGGTTCCCTCTGCATGAGCACTATAAAGGTATGGGCTTAATTAAATTAGATAAAATTATACGGCACTGTTTTAAAGACTAATTACATGTACAGTATTTAGAAAACAATGCATTGTGGTCAATATTAGTTATTTTCTGGCATCTGGCTACTTTTTGTAGCTATACTTGTTAAACCTGCTGAATCATAGTAAATATCTTTGCCATTATATTAGTAGTGACAATTATGGCATATTAATAGTGCAAATATTTGCCAAGTTATTATTTGTGCAAGCCGTTGCCACCTCATTAGTCGTGTACACATTTGCCATCTAATTAGTAGTGCAAATGTCTTGCCAAAGATCTTGAAACATTTCTGACAGTTATGTGGTCCTAGGTAGCCTAGTTGTTAGAGCATGGCATTCACGCCAAGGTTGTTGGTTTGGTTCCCACAGGGGCCTAGACCAAATGCACTCATTACTGTCACTCTTTAGGAGCACCTGCTAAATAACAAATGTAATGTAACTTAATATGTGTATATGTAGATGATATTTTCACTACTCATTTGTCATGGTATGTGCTATATGTCAATACATAACCTATTCTGTCGCTATATTCAGTTTACTAGCAGCAACATTAAAGTAAGTAACCCTTTTGTGTCACTACAGAACTTAAAGAATGTGATTTTTATTCTAGTCATTAGAATCTGACTAAAGTTGAACCACACCTTCGTTGATGTCACAAAAAAGTAAAACTGATTTTCAAGTCCTCAGTACTGTACGTAACAAGCTAACAGTACTGGCTGGAGCGGTCACCAACTCTGTGAGAAACCACTAAGCGGATCACTTGCGTCATATCTAATATGCCTGTTCCTTTGCTGTTATGTTTCCCAGAGCATGGCTAGGGGAACTATTTAATCCAACCTGCATTGTGTTATTAACAAAGTATCTCTTTTTCCAATGGTCAAATTAGCTCTCACAGACAGGTCTTGGTTAATGTATATAAAAACCTAGAACTACTACCAGACTGGTTCTTATATAAAAACCTAGAACTACTACCAGACTGGTTCTTATATAAAAAACTAGAACTGCTACCAGACTGGTTCTTATATAAAAACCTAGAACTACTACCAGACTGGTTCTTATATAAAAACCTAGAACTACTACCAGACTGGTTCTTATATAAAAACCTAGAACTACTACCAGACTGGTTCTTATATAAAAACCTAGAACTACTACCAGACTGGTCTTGGTTTCCATATAAAAACAACTTTTAACTACTATTACACAGGTCTTGGTTTTGTAATTAAAAACCTTTAACTATCAAACAGTTTTTGGTTTTGGTATAAAAACATTTAACTACTACCAGACACGTCTTAGTTACTGTATAAAAAACCTCCATCTACTATCAGGCTGGTCTTTGGTACAGTATAGAATCCTCCAGCTACTATCAGACAGGTCTTGGTTATGGTTACTGTATAAACAAGGGCAATCTCCTGACAGGTATGTTTTCATTTTTTCATAATAGAAGAGCACATAAATTAGACTTAAACAATGCTGTAGTGAGGTTGAAAGAACAAAAGCCAAAGTAATGAGGGTTGGTCAAACTAGATGAAATGAGCATAACCCTGACCTCTGACCAAAACCAAACTCCAGGTGAGGTGAGTGATCTGGACGTTTGTCCAACATGTGATTCAGGTCAGGTGAGATTTAGGTTTAGGTGAGTTTACCTTTTGTCTGGTTTGGCGTTGATGTCCCGTCTGCCAGCCTCGCACTCCCAGGTGATTCTTCCAGAGAGGGCTGACAGCGGCTTGGATGTGACCGCTTCTGAAGACTCACTGCTGGGCTGCTGGACCGCTTGGGATGCAGCTCCTTTGGTCTGTCCAGAGATGTGTCCACAGGGCTTTTAGCCGCTCCTGGCTGGTTTCTACTGTCTTCTGCGTGCTGGTCTGGTCCGGGTCCCAGTGAAGGTACTGGACAGATGCCCATGGACGGGGTGTCTTGGTCTCTGTTGACTTTTCTGTGTCTCTTTCTCCTTGAAGTGATGGAGTTAAAGATTCTGTGGATCTGGAGTCGGGGTCTTGTGTCTCTGAAACTGCAGTTCTAGAGTTAGGTTTTGTTTCTCTGTGGTTCTGGAATAAGAATCGCTCTCTCTCTCTATGTGGTTCTGGAGTCAGGTTCTGTGTTGTTCTGGAGTCAGGGTCTCTGTCTGTGTTCTGGCTCGTCTTCCTCACCCGCATGTGGATGTTATCACCCAGCAGCCTTACGATTGGCTCCCATCACTAAACAAATCACGCCAAGTCTTTCCTGCTTTCTCCCCCGTTCTCTCTGACACACACACACACACACACACACACACACACACACACACACACACATGCAAATACAGCTCCTTGTCTCTTCACCTCACCCTCCCCCTT
>JACXGM010000652.1:0-12578 GCA_016801145.1 Umbra pygmaea | reverse complement strand
ACACTTTTATTGAACACTTTAAGTGCTGAATTTCCTCTCCAGGTTTCTCAGTGACTAAGGGTTCAACAATGACACTTTGAGATTAAAGTAATATTGACACATCAAATACTGGTATTGAAGTAATTTGGTCCTCTTGTCTCATGATGGGTACCCAAATACAGTAGTTGAATACCATATGTTATGTCTAGTGTTATATCTGTTCATGCAATGTGCACTACTGAGAGATGTATACATTACTGCTCAAAAGTTTTAGAACACCCAGGAAGATACATGTGTTTTGGATAGAAATTGATACCTCCAATTACCAAGGTGGTATTAAATTGATCAGACAGTGATATGCATTTATAACATGGGCAAAACCGTGGATAAATATTTTAATCAATTAAACGCCACCTTGGTGAATTTCTATCAAATATGAAAATCCCTGGGAGTTCTGAAACTTTTGACCGGTAAGTGCATAGTACATAAGAAAACCATATAATGGATATTGTATAAGGGAATAGTGAATAAAACCACATTATAATCCATTCAAATGTTAATTTCAATAGCTGAAGACATTTCCAAGCTCTGCAGTAAAGCAGAAAAAGGAAGTCTGGTGCAACCTGGTGGCCATAGATGGTATTTCACTCACTACATGCTGTACCACATCTAGCTTCTACATTTACATTTACAGTAAACGCATTTAGCAGATGATTTTATCGTACACTTTAGGAGTTTAACCATGCTTTTTTCTGTCTTGTACAGCGCTGTTCTTCTGCCATGTTTAACACTCTCAATCTGTACACGCTCTCACATTTAAAGGTCTTTGTTTCAGTTTTACAGTAGTCAACAAACAAAAGGGGTCCTCACATTCTCAAATGTAAAATGCATTTCTAATTTTAAAATAACAACTATCCATCATTCTCTTTATAACCACATGCATTATTCAATAGCACTGCAACAGTGCTTGATTAAATCTAATTTAGGTTTAAAGTCAATGTTCTCACATTCATACACTGCATATCCAATCGTAAGGTGACTAAAGACAACTATTTTCAGACTTTCGGTGGCATGTCTGTGCTGCTAGAGATGTCTTCTCAAAGGTCCCCAGTTAGCCATCAGGAAATAATTACTGGGTAGTTAAAATAGAGCTGGCATTTGGATTATTACATATTTTTGCCTAATCAAAAACAAACTTTATTAAACATGTAGTGTATACCCATGTAATAATGTTTCCCAGGCTATTTCTGATCATGTCTGAACAATGATCTACAATTGGAACCACTGTTTTAACAACCCGAGCCAGGCTCTTTTATAGAGCAAAGCTACTGCGTCAACAACAACAACATAGGATTCCAAACTTGATTAAATCTAAATGACTATAGAGCAGTGGCGGTTGCTGGACTTTCAAAGAGGGAAAGCTCATTTTCGGCCTACAACATAAAAAAATTCAATTTATTTATAGGTAAATTCTGCCCTACGTTCCAGGCTCTGTGACCCTGTCGTACCAACTAGGCGTCTTTTCCAGTGACTTGACCAGTGTCCTCTCAATGGCCAGCAGAGCTAGGCTGCTTAAATGGCCTTGGCCCATTGTGCTACAGGTTTAGGACTTGAGCCGCTTTAAACAAGAGAAGCTCCTTTCTACACCTGCAGATGTATCTCCAATTGTGGCCACTAATGAGAACAGTTTGTAAAGCTGAGGCACTGCACTGTCCAACTTCATGTCTTTAAGGAATACCAAGTAATCACACAGTTTCCCCTGTTACCCTGCAAGTCCTGATCTGAATACAGGACTCGAAGTTTAAACTCAGAGGAGGAAATGTGGGAATTAGGGTAAACTGAAACAAGGAAGGTGGTGTATAATTGTATGAAATGTATGATGAAAATTGGCTAGCAATTTCGCCAAGCAAATACCAAGAAATATGTTTCAGCAGTTTGTCTTTCGACTACCCTTGCAAAATCCGCAATGGGACTGAGCTAGAATAGCTTTGGCAACTTTTTATAGTCTCTGTTAATCAAAAGGAGGTATAGTCTTTAGTTTCAACAGACCCTTCAATCATCACGCAGAAGCCCAGAGTCCAGGCCAGTCCACTCCTCCATTCACCCCCTGACCCCCAGAGACGCTGAGCGTCCGTGGGCGGGACATAGTCGCAGCATTTATCCAATGATCATCTAGTTTCGAAGCACTGAAAAAAACTGTTCAAAGCGGCCCCATTGAAGTCCATGGACGCCAGGCTTCAAAAGGGAAATGCACTGTGACGCTACGGGAATGTTTGAGAGAGAAATCGAGTTAGTCGACATATGTAGCTGATTCTGAACGAACTCGTCTTCGAAATGAACGTGTTCTAACCATAGAAATTAAATCTATAGAAGCCTTATTAAACTGTTTTGCTCGGTCATTTGATTAGTACACAAAAAAATGGCGACTGTCGTAAGTTGTCACGGTAACAACACGCAAATCGGTTTAATGCGGAAGTAGGCCTCTTGATCTTTGCAATGGCATGGTACACGTAAAAATGGCTGCCGCTCTGACCATTCTGCTACATTTATTTGCATTGGAATTGCACTTCTAATCATTCAATTTATATGGTTCAATCGTATTTTAGTCAATATAAATTGACTAATTTTGACGAAACGAGACCCCTCGTTTTTCGACTTCATATCACAGTTAAATTAATATTGATTCATTTTAATACTTAAGTTTTATAAGAACTAATTTAAGTAGTCTACATAAATATATAAAATAAAATAATTACTCCAGCATTAATTAATTCAATTTATAGTTTTAGGAGAAAAGGTCCGGTAAATAAAAAAAGGTCAAACGGTAAATCTGATTAAATAATTAATAGATGACATTCTTTGATATTAACACACTTAATGTAGCCTATTTAATTGGTCTACTTTAATGTCAAATAATTTTAACAAGATTTTTACAATGGCCTGTCCACAAAAAGTCCAAGGTTAAAGGCTAACATTAGCTAACAAAATATTTTCTGCGAAAAAACACATTAACGGCTAAAATTTTGTTACAAACTTTTTTTACAAATATTAAATAGACTATTCATGTGTTGGTGTATCGATGAGGCGCTGTCTCGAAAAATGAGGGGTCTGAGAATGCGGGACTCCGAGTCTGCAGATTCATATTACTCATCCAAGTACATCTTTTGCTATTGTTTTGATTGAGAGACCTCTAGCGGCCAAAAACTACATATTGTACGTTTAACTAAGGTTGCAGTTGTAAACAGTGTTGGTTAAAGTTACTTTACCAGTTACTTGTTGAGTTCACAAGTTTTGGGAAATCCCTAATTAAGACAAAATGATCAGGTAAATGGAGTTCATATCTTATTGGTGACCATGATTGATATTTTCCTTACTCGTTCTATTTGTTTTATAGGTCACTGTTAAGATATGAACTTAATTTACCTGATAATTTTGTCTTAATTAGGGACTTCCCAAAACTTGTGAACTCAACAAGTAACTGAAAATTAACTAGAAAAGTAAATTTAACCAACACTGGTCGTAAAGAAATTGCACATGCTATACAGTGTTGTATAGGAAAAACAATGTCCCCAGTTTCCATCTACTTTGAGAAGAAAAACCACATCATCAAAAAACTTAATCAAAACACTTCATATTGGTCTGAATTGCCTTCTTTATTTTGTTTGGAATGTATTTACAGAATCACACATCATCTCTTGTTTTATTACAGGAGCAACCAGGGTTGGGTGATTGATTAGAAGTTTGTTTAGGAGACATCCTTGTGACAGTACTACAACAACCTTTGGATATCAGTTGTAGCATTTCCAAAAAGCCAAAGTAATACGTGGAAAATAAAAGAAGCCTTGTTGATACAGTACACATATGTCCTATGTCTTGATCCTGTCAATATGATTGTGGCAACATTTTTTGACAGAATGTAGACAGGAATGTAGACAAGATCAGAATAAGAATGCATGTTACAATCAGGTATAAGCATGGCCATACTGTGCTCTTAGTGTTGCTGTTGTGTTCAATTTAGGTTTTAAAATCTGACCGGTAGGTCAACAGGAACTTGGACGATGACTTTGGACTATTGCATCTTGTCCCCACATACAGACTGCTGTTCCATATTAAGGCCAGAGTTCTTTGTTTCTGGGGTTAGGGTTAGGGCTGAGTTTAGGGCTAGGGTAGGGGACTACAAACCCTCTGACCCTATTCCAGAGAAACATGTTCTCACGATTCTCTGAGAATCTGTCACTCACATAAAATAGTGAGGCAATGAGGATGATTAACATTTGACACTAAAATGAGACTAATATTACTTCACATCTGATCAATCTGAATATAATGTCTCAGTTTAAAAAAGACAATGTCTGGATTTATATAATTTATTTTCTCTTGCTTAAATCCAGGTCTGTTTTTCATTGTTTACATCCCCCATCTGACAAGATCTGACATCAGCTTGGTTGTGTACTAGAGGACCGAAGCTTAGAAAGACATTCACAGAAATTATGGGTAACACTTTATTTGCGAGATACCTACATAAGGACATTATAACATATCTACAACCCATTTATAAAGCATTCATGGTTTATGGTTTATGGTTAGGGTTATGCTAAAGCATGTTGAATTACTTTATTTTTATGCAGGTACCCTTCAAATAAAATGTTACAGAATGTATAATATTTATAAAAACATAATCTATATAGCACAGTTAACGTAGATTAGATACAGTCAATGAGTGTAAAACTGTTTTTTTAAATGTGGTAGAAAAAAGAGACAGTAACAGAGAAAATAAGACACTAGAAGACAAATTGTGGATCTCAAATGGCACCATATTCCCTCTGTAGTGCACGGGGTCTGGTCAAACATTGTGTGCAATAGTTTACATTATACAGTGATTAGGGGGCCATTTGGGAAGCACCCAAAGAGAGTGCGTCTCCATTTTCTGCAGTGACTAATTACAGATGCGCTGATTAACTCTGATTTCTGTAGTGCAATAAAAGGCAAATCAAAAAACTGTGACATAACATTATTATGCATACACACATCTACTAGTGCAGTCAACGAAGATGAAGATCTGAAGTTCCTAGGCAGAAGATATTTTGTGATTCTTGGTTTAAGAGTTTCATTTTAGCATGTTTTGTTTCGACATATATAACACAATGTTCCCAGCTTGCGATGGATTCAGACAAACAAAGATCCTGTTGATATGTAACTAAAGACGTGTTCATCAGGACATGGTGGCTTTCTTTAAAGGCATGTGTGAGTTCACCTCAATGTCCGTTTAAAAGTCCAAGATGCCGTGATCACACACTTCTGCGGGGCGCAGAACATTTTGAAATGAAAAATATCTGAAATCAACTCTGTTGGTTGGTTGGACATGCAACACCAGGCCTACTGTCTGTCTGTCTCTCTTTCTGTCTGTCTGTCTGTGAAAGGTGTTTCCTGGAAAGGGGGACAGGACAGACAGCAGACTACATGAATGTACAAATGAGGTGGTCCTCTCATCTCACATATTTCAGCATGATGGCACATGAATGATCAGCCCCATCAAAGTGATGTCACCTGGACAGGAAGGAGGAAAGACATTCTTAGGTTCACACAGATTCTTTTATATATCTACAGTAAGTCTCTCACCCCTGGAACCGGACCTACAAACCTTGAATTACAAACACCATGCTCTTACCAAATGAGCAACGGGGACACATTTGAGATGACATTTCCATAACGATTTCGGTCATTTCAGAGGCTGACCTGCATTTAGAGCTGTTAATTTCACAGTAATGTGCCGTAAAGAAGACACTGTGTCATATGTGTAATAATCCCATGTAGCCTCTACACCAACATTAGACTAATACAAATCAACACTGTTAACTGACTTTCGGTTAAAGGATAGGCTGTGCCATTACAATTTCTAGTTGCAAACGTCTTTCCTAAAAAGGTATTTACTTACCCTACACAGCAAAATCACCAGTGTTAAATCAACTCTGAGAGTGTTAATTTAACACCCTCTCAGTTGATATAACACTGGTGATTTTGCTGTGTAAACATGAGCATTTGCTCCCCAATTTCACAATTTGGATGCAGATATGCTGGATAGCCAGACACATATATGTTAGGGGCCTCATGTATCAGTACTATTAGAAACTATTCTAGAATTCTACTTAAAGCTGAACTACGTAGGATATTTTTTTATTTAATAAGTGGTTATACTATTAGCATGGATCATGGAATGAGTTTACACATTAGAAGATGGCCCCATTCACAAAAATTGAGATTCTCTGAGCACTGCGTTTGAATCAAACTGAAATCTAAGACAGTATGGTATGGCAACGTTGGCTTTTTTGTGTGTTTGAAGTATATTACGTTATTGAAACATTTCAACAATGAGGGAGGAAAACAGTGAGAAGAAAATAAACGTAAACGTGGTTACATTGACAGTGAACTGACGTCACAAGTGTTTTCTGGGAAAGTGATACGGAAGTATTTTGGACCTTGGAAGTTAGGATGTTCAGGTATAACAATGGAATTTAGAACATTGAAATGGATACAATTATTTTTTAATGATCAAACATTCCAACGAGACATTCGCCGACATCACTGATAAATAACTATTGCTCTCATTAGCCGCTTGAGCAAGATCATGCTTAATGTTATTTACTTTTCCAGTTTTTGTACTAATTTGTTTTTCTCCCCTCCCAATTTGTCATGTCGAATTCCCGTTAAGCTTTGTTGTGTCTGCATCCCTTCAGCAGAGGGGTTGTTCAGAGATCAACCACATGCTTCCGCCAAAAGCACGTGTCACTAAGGCGTTTGGTTGTTATGACACTGGTAATTCAACACTGAAGTTGATACTCTACAACCACAATTTAATACAGAGACATCCGACCTGCAGACGAGGAGTCAATAGAGAGTGATGTGACAAGGTGGCGGCGTCAGACTAACCCACCAGTCTAACACACCCGAATGCCGTGACCAGGAAACGAACCCTAGCCACAGTGACACAGTTGTGCAAGGCAGCAACTTAGACCACTGCGCCATGCAAAGGCCCACTATTTGCATTTCTAAATGCCGCTGTTAAACATATATTACTAAAATCATCCCTTAAAAGCTTGTGAAGAGGGGGTCTGCGTGGCGTAGTGGGCTAAGTCGCTGCATTGCAGGACAAACTGAATAGTCAGTGGTTCGAGCCTGACTATGGCTTCTCTGACTTTCCCTGGACCTCCTGCACAAGGCAGCGGAAAATGTCACAGCACTGCCTGGGATATGAGTAAGTCAAATCGGTAAATCAGATTATCTATCCTGCCACGTCGCTCTCCAGCGTCTCCTTGTGTGCAGATCGGGCACCTGTAAATTAAATTGCGGAAGTACAGTCGTGGTCAAAAGTTCTGAGAATGGCACAAGTACCGATATTGGCCTCCACACAGTTTGCTGCTTTAGTGATGTTAGATATTTTTATCAGTAGTTACTATGGTATACTGAAGTATAATTACAAACAGTCCATCAGTGTCAAAGGCTTTTATTGACAATTACATGAGATTTATGCAAAGAGTCAATATTTGCAGTGTTGACCCTTCTTTTTCAAGACCTCTGGAATCTGCCCTGGCATGCTGTCAATTAACTTCTGGGCCACATCCTGACTGATGGCAGCCCATTCTTTCATGATCATTCTTGGAGTTTGTCAGAATTTGTGGGCCACTTAGTTATAATTTTGCCTTATGGTAAGGTGCTCCATCATGCTGGTAAAGGCATTGGTCGTCACCAAACTGTTCTTGGATGGTTGGGAGAAGTTGCTCTAGGAGGATGTTTTGGTACCATTCTTTATTCATTGACTGTGTTCTTATGCAACATTGTAATTGAGCCCACTCCCTTGGCTGAGAAGCAACCCCACACATGAATGGTCTCAGGATGCTTTACTGTTGGCATGAAACAGGACTGATGGTAGTGCTCACCTTGTCTTCTCCCGAAAAGGGGTTTTCCAGGTGGCCCAAACAATCGGAAAGGGGATTCATCAGAAAAAATACTTCACCCCAGTCTTCAGCAGTCCAATCCCTGTACCTTTTGCAGAATATCAGTCTGTCCTTGATGTTTTTCCTGGAGAGAAGTGGCTTCTTTGCTGACCTTCTTGACAACAGCCCTTCCTCCAGAAGTCTTAGCCTTACTGTGCATGCAGACCCACTCACACCTGCCTGCTGCCAGTCCTGAGCGAGCTCTACACTGGTGGTGCCCCAATCCCGTAGCTTAATCAACTTTAGGAGACGTTCCTGGCACTTGCTGGACTTTCTTGGGTGCCCTGACACCTTCTTCACAACAACTGAACCTCTTCTTGAAGTTCTTGATGATCCGATAAATGGTTGATTTAGGTGCAATCTTACTAGCAGCAATATCCTTGCCTGTGAAGCATGTTTTGTGCAAAGCAATGATGATGGCATGTATTCCTTGCAGGTAACCATGGTTGACAGAGGAAGAACAATGATTTCAAGCACCACCCTCCTGTCTGTTATTCTAGCTTCCAGTCTGTTATCTTAACTCAATCAGCATGACAGAGTAATCTCCAGTCTTATCCTCGTCAACACTCATCAACACTTACCTGCGTTAATGAGACAATCACTGACATGATGGCAGCTGGTCATTTTGTGGCAGGGCTGAAATGCAGTGGAAATTCTTTTTGTGGATTAAGTTAATTTTAATGGCAAAGAGGGTTTTTGCAATTCATTACAATTCATCTGATCACTCTTCATGACTTTCTGGAGTATATGCAAATTGCCATCATCAACACTGAGGCAGCAGACTTTGTGAAAATATGTATGTGGCATTCTCAAAAGGTTTGACCATGACTGTAAAGTTGGTGAACATAATCATCCCGTGCATGATCTGACTAAAGGCTTGTGTGTTGGATTCACAGTGCGAAAAGAAATCAGCAGCTGGGCGACATGTGGTTGGATGAACCTTGTGCACGCCCCTCGTCGTTCCACAGATCTGTTCAGGGAGTTGCAGAGCTCCTGACAAGACAGGGTTAGTGGGAATTGGGAGGGGAAGAAAACGAGGGAAAAAAGGTACTCTTATAGAGAGCAACCTACATTAGTGCGTGGATACTTCTTCTACCAATAGAGCTACATGGGACGTCTAACTGTTCTGGTATTACTATAACTGGCAGTGTAAACATGCATGGTCATGTATATGTTTAATTTCATGAACATTTAAAAGAAAATAGTATCACGGCATGGAAATTATTCAAATTTTGCTGGTTAATCATTAATATATGAGGATAAATGGTATCTGTCAACACTAGTTAATGCTTGGTCACAATATCACAAGGTAAAATTTAGAAATGTAATTGGCATTGCATATGGTTACGGTAACAGGTTTATATTTACCTATAAGTGGAATTCCTCAGAATAAGTTCTTAGTTTTCTGTGGAACAAAAGACACAGGGACAACATTGATCTGGTATGTTGGAGTTAATAAAATAAATCAGTGTCTGCAAAACGCCATCTCGTTAGAGCTTTTAACTTCTGACATTGAACCTGGACATTGACTGGAGAGAGAAATTTGTCTCAAAGTATAAAAACTCAGCAGATATTTACGCCATGAAGGAACACAAAGGACTATGAAACAAGATTGTAAAACACAAAACAAAGATCTGTGGTGCATTACTATGGAGGGCAAATCCTTTGAACTTGACCTTAGATGAACTACAGTATGTTATTGTTGAGTCAGTGTGATAAAGTTGCAGTAGAGTCGCCTGCAAACTGTTATCAACACAGACATGGCTCTGCTTTCTGAGCCACAACCATACTTACCACAATACGTTCCTGACATCCTGAGGATCAACCAAAACACATACAAAGAAAAAGCAAGAGAACAGTGTAGAAAATAAAGTTGAAAATGAAAAGCATTGACTGCCTTACGGGAATAGTGAAGAAAAAAACAGAACATAATCATAAGAATAAGGATATTGGAAACAATGAGCAGACACTTGCAAAAGAAAGGAAAATGGCTGAATTCTCCATGAATGATTCAGTAACACAGCATTCTTTACACACTCACATTACACACTTATTTCACACAAGAAAATAAAATATGCAAGAATATAGGGCCCAGTGATTCTTCTCACACACAATAATATGATAGCATTCCTATAGGATTACTATAGAAGAATATTATAGAAAGCCCATTGATGCTATAGGATTTGTGTGGTAAATTGGAACATGCCATAGAAATCTTAGTGGAATATTATCGCAGAAAAACATACTATAACAGAGTGATCTTGTACAGTAGTTGTCTGCAATAATATTCCTATAGGTTTCATGATAGAGAGTGTAGGTTACCATTCTTATTGCTGTATGTAGGCTTCAGTTTGTCTGAAGATTAATAATTTAATGTATTAATTATGAATATTTCTTGTGCACCCATATATTATTTGATCATGCAGAAATACAGGTCTGACTATGAGCGGCCGGTGACCTTTTTCTTGGCTTGTAGAAGCTCCTGGTAGGCGTTGGAGCGAATGAAACGGCTGTAGGAATCACTCTTCATCAGCTTGTAGATATGCTCCTGAAAGAGACAACTGACACATACATTACTGTAACAAGGGTAACTGACACATACATTACTGTAACAAGGGTAACTGACACATACATTACTGTAACAAGGGTAACTGACACATACATTACTGTAACAAGGGTAACTGACACATACATTACTGTAACAAGGGTAACTGACACATACATTACTGTAACAAGGGTAACTGACAAATACATTACTGTAACAAGGGTAACTGACACATACATTACTGTAACAAGGGTAACTGACACATACATTACTGTAACAAGGGTAACTGACACATACATTACTGTAACAAGGGTAACTGACACATACATTAGTGTAACAAGGGTAACTGACACATACATTAGTGTAACAAGGGTAACTGACACATACATTACTGTAACAAGGGTAACTGACACATACATTACTGCAACACACCACACATATAAAACACAGACCTTCCACATTAAAAACACAATTACCCCCCATATAAAATACAATTACCCCCCATATAAAATATAACTACCTCCCAGATAAAATTAAAATACCCTCATATAAAGCACAACACAATAGCTCATTCATTCCCCATCTCTCCCCCTCCTCTCCCTCCCTTCCCCCTGGTCGTTGCTGCAAATGAGAAAGTGTTTTCTTAGTCAACTTGCCTGGTAAAATAACAGTTAAAACAAAAACAAAACAAACAAACCCCCCATATAAAACACAACTATGCCCCCATAGACCACAGACCTGAGCATCCTCAAAGGCATATCTGCCTGGGTCCTTGACGTTTTGCGTCGTCTTGTCATAACTCTTAGAGTCAACATTGATTGCGCTAGGGGCCCCTGGGGCAAGGAACTCCTGCCAAATTTCCTGAACCCGTGTCGGAACCTCCCGTATGGGCCTTTTCTTCACCTCCTGCACTGCCAGCCAAAACCTGAACCGGTGAATGCACACATAAACGAATTGTTTTATCATACAACATTATTACAATATTTAGCAACATTTCCTTAAGAATTGATCAAAGTTAAAGAAGCAGCCCACAGTTGTTAACTACTTGTGAAGTTTTGGGCCAAAAATGGTCCCTAAAAATGGTGTACTGATTCTTGCTCCATTTAATTAACTCTACTGGCTTTCAAACTTGTAATTTCATGACCATCTAAGTTATGACACTGATCTACTCATGGATTATGCACATACAAACAAACTGTATCTGTAGAAATGGGACTTTCAGGTATTAAGTAATGGTTTATAAGGCTCAGTGTTGAAATACTTCTGTCAATCATACATTTTAATGATGATCTGGCAATGACCTTAAAATTATCTTTTTTAAAGCTCCAGAGTATCAAAGCATTTAATGTGACTGGAATGACCTCCAGTATGTTCACATGCATGTCCACCAGGTGGTGCCAGAGAGCTGATTAAATTCCACCACCCTCAAACCAAAATACTTGTGTTGGACATCAGCATTATCCTTATTAGCTGATCATTTCTTGTATTTTTTTATTTACCTTTTAGTCCTCCTATTGATTGTCACACTTAACCACCTTTAGCTGTTTTAATCAGTTACAGAGAAATCCATAGCAGCACTTATTGATTCCACATTACAGGGAAGCCTAAAGAGAATTTGTTTTTAATGATTAATTTAATTAATGCTGCACCGTTGTCTGAGTCAAGTCAATCTATACTCTCTAACGTAGCTAGAACTATGGCAATCCACAACCTGACATAAATTGAACAAAGATAATCTCTATTTGATTACCTACTTAGAGCTACAATAATTTATTTTCTACAACCTACCTACAGTGGAAATTAAAATTATTCAGCCCCCATTGCGAATCAGGTGTATTGTCAAAACGTACAGACTTTCAGCGTTTGTGTGGTACACTCAAAATGTTGCTACTTGTTGTTTATGCAATTCTTGTATATATAGAAATACTTTATTTATTTAATTCACCAAGTCTAATACATCTGTGTGTTAATTGGGTAAACTGTTTTGTAAATTTCAGCGTTCTAGGATAGGACTTAATTTATTAGGAACATTAAAAACGGAACCAATTAGTTCAGGTAGTGTT